>MU155629.1:0-18076 GCA_015484465.1 Pholiota conissans
CGGTTGTGCCACGAGTCATAGGTTATTTTGCCGGATTCAGAGTGCAGCCAAGTATGAGATAAGATGGCATATACTGCCACGGATTCTATCAACCAAAAACGACGCTGATCATCCCAGGGCATGCACATGTATCTTCTTGTGAGCGCCTCTGTGAGGGTTGAGTAGATTTCTGACTGGTTGAGCAGGGATATCTTCAAAAGATTGGAGTCATCCTGCTTTTTGAAGTACAAGAGCCGTATGGGCAATCGATTGAAGACTCGTTCATGCAGGTCTGTAAGAAGGGATTGTAGTTCAACTAAGAGAAAGTCAATATTTACTTCTGTCGCTTTCGCTTCTAAAACTATAAAACTTACTGCTCCGTAAGTCGTTGATATAACGAGGTATGACTGCGTTGCTTTCTATTACTTCAACAGCTGGTAGGTGATCTAATGCGTTATATGGTAAGACTACATTGAGACTGAAAAATGGGATTTGCTCACCTTTCAGCGCATTTTCGCGACCTTGAACCTCATCCTTCTTCAGATGTACCTGCGGCGAGTCAAGTTCTATTTCGGATTTGATGACCTCAATATATATTGAAGACAGAGAGTAGGACATACCTTCCAAATTGATAACTTTTTCAGACAGCCCGGCGACGGCATTCTGCGCAGTCTGAGTGTGAACAATGCTGACTATGTAGTTCTGTAGCGCGACGAGGAATAGCTCCGCTTCTGGACCGCTAGCTATGTCTATAGAGAACCATCAGACATCCTCTATGTGATTACATATATTGAAATCACCATTCGCTGCCGGAACCACATTTTGGATAAGGGGAAAAATCAGATTTCGCAGACTATCGAGCAGAATTTGGGCTGTGGCGTCTGACACTTGGCGAGTGATCGTCTGATTCAGTCATGCAATATACAAGAGGGATAATATCCTTACTTATCTTTGCGCTTCCCTTGAGAGGCGCATCCGCCTCGCCTTCGCTGGTGCTATCGCTGGAATTGCTGCGTCGATCCATTTTGTCTGCTCTGTGCACCTTTTGGCTATCTGATGGGGATTAGTATTGTCGATCTTCAAAGAAACTACTTTTCAAGTACCAGAGCTACCATCCATCATTTGAGAATGGGCGATATAGGTTCAGTAACAGACAATGACAGTAACGAGAGAGAGAGAGTTGCGGTATGGCAAGAGGGCTCTCACTGTCAGCCGAGCACACCCTTGCATGACCAATGATCATAATCCCTCCAACGTTCGCCCACCGTCTATATCTAGATGTACATGTGATACAACACAAGGCAAAGGGAACCCAAGCAATGCTGTGAGGAAAACATACTATGCTGTGCTCTTCGAAGTACTCGTGCGCAAAAAGAAGGGTGGAGTCAAGGGTCCAAGGCTGTGAGGAAGACATATAAAGCTCTGCTCTTTCACAAGTGTACTCTATAGTTCATTGGTGGGGACCCATGACACGATGCTCTCCAAAGTAAGATGCCTAGGTCCATGACTCACTGTTTATGTTTGGTCCCACTTACAGGTATTCGTTGGATGTGTTAGTGGCAATGGCCGTCGACATGACTTTGTAGACCTGTATTAAGGATGAGCACACTTGAGTGGAATTGGGAGAGCGTGAATACATCAATTATTTCCACAGCGTGATATTTGGGAACCGTTATGCGTTGCGCGCACGCGAAGGTGCAAAGCATCTTAAATAAGTACTATATATATACCCTAATCTAAGGTACATAAAAAAGCCAACGACTGAATGCTCAATGCAGCAAACAAGACGCGGAGCTGAGATATACATATAGACAAAACTTCTTGTCAGTGTGAGCGAACAGCATACGTCACGCTAATAACTCATCCACTCTAAGCTCTTCATGGCTATGCGCTGAGAGCGTGTAGAGCAACCTGACACAACGAAATACTGTGCATAGAAGGAAGGCCAGAAAGATTGCAAGAAGATGACGATCACACTTCGATGCATGGAAATAGCAGGGTATTCAGCACTCTATGGATAAGGACCGCGGTAGGCTGGCATGAACTGGATTTGGAGGGGGAAGACGCAACGGCAGAAGCAGAGAGCGTCGTACGGTATCGATTGTGCATGCCGACGCCGTGGAGTGAGGCGAGGCAAGCACGTGAAAAGGGTGACAGTATGGAAGAAGTGAAAGGACAGAGCACTTGGATGCTTATGCTGGAGTGAGTTTCCCATGCATAATGCGATGCACACCGAATTCGCCGTGGTCTGGAGGACGAGGACAGAAGAACGGACGAAAGGGTTGGCAGTTTTTCATGGGGCGTTGTGAAATTAGAGCAGACGTGCTCCGTGAAACGGGATATCTTAGATCGAGATGAATGATAAGGACAAAGAAAAATCGAATGGAAGAAAGGTAGGAAGAGATACGTACCACGATGCAGAGAGACTCATAGAACACCCTTCTCCTTCACTCCAAAACTCAACCACCGTCTCCAGCGTCCACCCTTGACGTTTGATATCGTTCTTCTATTTTCCATCTTGTTAGCCGCTAGGACCATAGGATTGGCGCCCAAACCCCACTGTATGCCCACAATTCAAGCAAAGGAGGATGAAAAGACGACAGGCACGGGTCATACACTTAGTCACGATGCGCCGCACCGAAGTTGGTGTTGCAGGGAGGACGAAGGGAAGTGCAGCAAGAAAAGAAATTAATCGAGGTGCGGTGAGGATGGACCAGACGCGGATGGTTTCTGTGCATCCTGTGTTACATCAGATCATCGGCGGAGAAAGGACGGAACGAGGGAGTACATACGTACATAGGTGAACATTCTTCCGAACTAATCACCATCCTAAATCCCAACCCTTCCACCACAATCTCCTACCTGACCGACGTTACGCGCCGTAGGTCTTATCGATTCACCGTCTTCGCCTGCATACGGGTCTATGCAGGGAACTCAAAAAACGGGGCGTGGGTGTTAATAGAGTGATATTGCGATTTGCAGTGGTAAGCAAGATAAAGAGCGATAGGGTAGGGTTGGAGCAGTAGAATTATAAGGTTGACGTCAAGGCCGATTGAGGTGCCGTGAGGATGGATGAAGCTCGGTTGGCGTCTGCGTGTGGGACGGTAGATCGAATCAGAATCAGATAATGGACGTGACAGTAATGAGGGATGGAAGGAAGGGGTACGTACATATGTGAAAGTATCTTCTCGTTCCTTTAACATCCAAACTCCATCTCCATCTAATCCGCGACTTGATTCCTCGTCAATGTCAACGTCAACGATCCAGCTTGGGAGAAACTCGAATGACGAGGTATAAATGTAAATCCTTCAATCGTCGCTCATCTGTATGACCTTGTCCGCGGACACTGCGCGGTTCATTGCCCTAGGAACCGACGCGGGATGCAGGTGCGAAGTGCGGAGCATTTGCATTTTCGTCTTTGGGTCCGCATGTGTACTACTTATATGGGAAGGAGTACGTGCGCAGAGGATAAAGCGAGTGTGACAGTTCGAGGCGGGGCGAGGAGAGGTGGGGAGATGGCGACGCGGGTGGACGGAAGGGAAGAAGGATGGATGGATGGGATGGAGGATGGAAGAGACGAAGGACGGGAGGGATGATGTGCCCAGAGGTGACTTGAGGTAGGTTGATGAGTGCTCGCAATGCTTTCACGAGATGAGAGAGCGTCCGCGCAAACGAAACGATGGACGACTCGGAAGCGAGGTGGTTACATATCATAGTGTGTAAGTGTTCGACGTGTCAGTACACTTGGTGCGTATAGACCGAAGGGTTACCAAAGATAGGATGCGAGGTATGAGTGTAGTTGTACGGCGTCCGAAGGACGTAATGGAGGGACGCCGGCACTCTCTATATGGGTTTGTGGTGCTCGAATCATCCTCGCATAATCCACGAATGTTGTCCTGCTCGTACGCGTTGAGAGAGTGTGTGCAGAAGAGTCGACGTAACGAAGCAGAGAGGAGAGCACGGAGAGCTCGAGAAGCTACGACGGTAGCCGCATTGCGCTATCAAATGTAGGAGACACCATGCTCTATGGATAAGGACCGCGTTGGGGTTGCATGGGGAGGAAGAGGAGACGCGACAGTCATCGTCGAAGAGACCATCCAGACACGTGAAAAGTTGAACCAACAGTCAACGGGCCGGCTTACCTATCTCCTATCTCTCTTCCTTTCCTCCTCGCTTGTATGCATATCCGCGCTCTAATTTCGCATTTCTGACTGAGCTTTACGCATATATTCAAGCACGAATATTCCTTGAACCTTAAACTTCGACGACGCACTACGTCAATTCCGTATAATATCTAAATCTGAGATGATGTCATTTACTCTCAGCAATCGCTACGAATTTAAATTTATATCCCATCATATCCTGCATCTCGTTTCATCCAGTCCCTTCCTTCCTGCGAAGACACTTCTGCTCTCTCATCGCCCACGTTCTTCATTATCGTGACCATCCTCCCTGCTCTACTATCACGCATATCCTACATCTTTCTCTCATCTCGCACTGCGCTCGAGTACCGTATTTACAAATATCACATTCTCAATGCAAATATAAAATTCAAGCATCTATATATAAAGGCAGAAGGGTGGTTTCCCGCGCGGCACGGGACACAAGATGCATCTAAAACGGGTAACTACTCTTACCGGAAATGGATGTCGCGTCTCGCTCGCGTCTTGCCCACTCTTTCGGTGCTCTCTCTCGCACTCTGATGCACTAGCATCTTTCTCTAACATTATAACATCACCTTTTCTTTCAATATATTTTCTGTATTATAGAGGATTAGGGAAAATAGCTTGGAGTTTCTTCCATAGCTAATTAGCTATCATATTTGTGGAAGCAACAGACAGATATTTAAGGATATCTGAAACATGTGAGTTGTTGAGAATCCTAAGGATTCTAAAAGATCCAAGCAAAATACATTCTTTTTTTTATTTTAAATAATACTAAAAAAATAACATACAATGCCCACTGGCAAGTGACAATCTGAAGCTGCTGCTGGCATGGGTGAGCTTCCTCATCTTGCTCAATATTTTATAACAGTACCTCTGAAGAACTAAATTTCAGAGACACATACTTATGGGAAGTGTAGTAGCGTGTAGAAAAATAATTATCAAACCCTCGAAAGCCATGGAATACATGGCGAGCGCTGCGAGCACGGCGGCAGCCGTGATCGCTGCTTGCGAGCCCCGGTCTATATTCTATTTCGATGGGATTGTATTTTTCTCTGTCTAATTATTTGAACATGACATTATAGTGCCTACACTCTCCACTGTGCGGAGCACGGGTCCAACGGCTAGTCCTCATTCAAAAGCGCTGAGCCTCCCACTCCCAAATCGCTCGCATCGGAAATGACTCGGATCACAATCCTATCTAATCAAATCAAATGAAACGAACAGAAGTCCAACCTGCCATATACTCGAACTTCTCAATATCCCAATCTCGCGAAGACAATTTTTGCTCCATACTTATCGAGACAGAATCCGCACCGCAAACATTATCATTCCAATATCAAAATCAACGTACAAGAGTACTACATAAGCAATACACCTCAGATCTCTAAAAACGCGACATACCCTGATGAACCGTCTGCATATACCACCACCACCCCTCACTCCGTAGACATAAGCAGACGCACTCGGATAACCAAGTCTAGCTTATCCTCACCACAAGCTCCATCGGCCGTCCGTCATCCCCCCACCACCATCGTTGGTCATTTCTCGTCAGTCTTACATACCTCGTCCCTCGTCTCTTAAGTTCAACATCATCCCAGAATTGGCGTACGAGGACGTCGGGATCAATCGGGATGATTATCGGAAGTACTTCGGCGTTAGAGACCACAACGAGAGGGTGTACATAGCAAAACGTTGACCTGTGTCGACGTCAGTACGAGCACGCAAGTAAGTAACAGATGAATTGCGAGAGCGACAGCAGGCTCTGAGAAGGATCGAGACTCGGAAAGCGGACTTCTTTAGCCTACGAATTGGATAAAAAATTAAGAATCACGAATACGACGGGTCGAAAGTTCAACGTACGAAGATACCGAAAGAGCTCCCATGTTTCTAACCCAATCTTCGACGTCAGCAGCGATGATCAGAGGTACGACGTTGCCGTCAAATTATACGATCTCCTCGCGCGGATCGTCCTCGCAGTCATATCTAGAAGTAGATCTTGCATCAGAATCAACCAACGAAAAATGACAGAGATCAGAACATACCTCATTCAAAGACCGACATACAGCGGCTTAGCATCCTGAAGGTCTAGCTCTTGACGATAGTAGCGAGGAGATGGGGGTGATGCAAAGTCTCGCTCCTGTAAGTAGAGTCCGCGGAGAGAAATAAGACCACGAAGCGAATATACGCCCTTCAAATTTCAAATCATCTGAATTTCGCGATGAATCAGTAAAGACCCAAAGCTCACTGAAATGCGATACGTACCACGCTTGCATTACTATATGATTTCCCAACGCCCATTATCAACCGAAGAGATACCCGCTATATCGATCACAGAGCATTAACCAATCTTCATACCATGTTGTCGTAGGCCTATCTTTGAGAGAAATAACGATAAGTCCTAGATATTTCGACGAGGAGAGAATGAGAGCGGGGACTCACGACACGAATCTCACAACCACCTCCACCTCAGGCTGACCGAAGGTTTAAGAACGCCAAAAAACTGTTCATCGCTCACAGAAGAGCGGCAGGTGCGATTTTGATCTGATAAAGGAAGAAGGGTGAACGCAAAGAATTGGAATGACGACCAGAAGTGCTGTGAAGGAGCAGAAGATTACTATGCACGAGAATCGCACGGATTCCGTAGCCCTCGAACGACCAGCAAGTCAGAGTCATCCGAATCAGCCTGAGGCTGAACGATCAGATTCACGCCTGGTGGTTGTGCCGGGTGAAATCGGGATGACCACCGAAAATGTTGTGGTAGGCGAAGATCGTGACGAAGGAGTGTCGCAAAAACTGGATACGTCGGTATGACACGAACGAATCAGGGAAACGAATTTGGAGGTTGATCATCCAAGAACGGATGAAGGAGCGAGAGCTTTCGAGATGAAATTCAAGAATGAAGGTTGAAAGCATCTGAATATCTGCAATACGCGTCCAATTAGACAGACATAAAACACACAACAATTTAGATACTTACCTCGCGTGCGATCTCCTATGCGATCTCTTACACTTGATGCTCAGCCGAGAAGATCAGATCGTAAAATTCGTTCAATATTGCCATTGACACCTGTTTGAAATAAAGAAAAAAAAAGAAGCATCGAAGATCCAACCGGAGAAAGAGAGCGCGAGAGATAGGATCATAACGCAGCTTTGCAGCCGACTCCAGTCCAAGCTCGAAGAAAGACATCCAATACTCATTAGGTGTCGTTCCTCCGATTTTCACCAGGCGTCATGGAGGTAGGATTATTAGCATCTGGATTGCATATATACGCCCACAACTCATGCAAAGGAGGATGAGGAGACGACGGGCGCAAGCCGTACAGTTCTTTAAGATGCACTGCATATTGAGGTTTTCGTCATAGGGAGGGGGGAAAAAGTGTAGGAGCAGTTGGAGAAGGTCGACGTTAAAGCTAGCCAAGCTGCTGAGAAGATAGATCAGGCGTTCCTCTGCGATAAAATAAATCAGACCAGAATCAGATGACGAGAAGGATGATGAGAGAATAAAATGAAGGGAAACGTACGCAGGTAGAGCATCAGATCCTTCTCGTTCCACCAACACTCAATCACCATCTCCGATTCCCACCCTTCCATCGCGATTTTCCTGCCTGACCGATGCTGGTGTCAATGGTATAGCGCGTACGGTCCTCGCAAGGAACTCGAACGACTACGTCACTCTATCGTCGCTCATGGACATGACCCGCCCATGGACTCTGCGTCATCCATCCGACTGGAAACCGGCGCAGGACGGGAGAACCACACGATAGAGCGTTCGCGAAGGGGCGAGGGAGCTATGCATGGTCGGAGTACGATGGAGTGAGTGCGGCTGTACGACGCGCTGCGTGGTAAGGGTGCGAGGCAACGCGCAGAGAACGAAGGGGAGGCGAAGGATATATGGAAGGGACGAAGGGTGAAAGGGATGATGGGAGGAAAGGGAGGAGTGAGGACGGATCGAGATGAGGTGATCTGGGATGGCTCGACGAGGATCCGCGATGCTTTCCTTGAACGAGACGAGAGTGTGTCTTCGCGGACGTGACGATGACCGCAGCGAGACGGGGAGAACTTGAGGTGTCGGTTGATATGCGGTGTATCGGCCACGGGGGTACTGCGAATAGCATGTGAGGTCTGGGGACGCGCGGAGGGGTGAGGTAGGACTCACACCAAGGAAAGAGGGACGAAGGACGGAGGGGGTGCTTGAACGAGAGGAGACGCAAGAGCGTGTCTGCGCATCCTGGGTGAGATAGCGAGGCGGATAGATAGTCCACGAATGTCGTCCTTGTACGTGATGAGATACATTATACAGCGTGCAAAAGGGTCGGTGTAGCAACGTAGAAGGGAGGAAACGGGGAGCTCGAGAAGCTATGGCTGTAGTCCCATTGCGCTGTCGAGACCAGGAAGCACCATGCTCTATGCGTTGGGGTTGCATAATGAGGAGGAGGAGGAAGACGCGACAGTCGTCGTCGCAGAGCGTCCAGACACGTGAGATGTTGAACAAGCGGCCCGCTGCGGGCCGATTTATTTCCTCTGTCGTCGCTTCCTTTCCTTCTTCGCATACCTCCCATCTCTACCCATACACGACGCAACATCACTCTCGCATTCCCTCAAACGCCATGTCTATCTCCCAATGCTCTCCCAGACCCCACCGTGCCCCACCCTCCATCGAACGACCATACATGCCCAACGAACCCTCTCAATTACGCCTTCTCCCATCCCACTCGTCCTGCTCATAAGCATCCTACCATCCAACGACCCTCCCCCATCAGCTGCGCACATGCACTCGTATATATGTCATACAAACAGCCCACTAGCGCCCTCCCTCTTCGCTTGCACTGGTCCAGGATAGCAGACTGCTCTCAGCGTTGCTCTCCAACCATCGCCCGCGTGTTCCTCTCGTCCTATTGATGGTCAAGTTCACGCTTCCCTCCTCTGGTCTCGCGCTGGTCCCATCCTCTCTGTCTTTTCTCCGAGGCCAATTTCTACCATCCTCGCTCGTTCTTACTCCTCTTTCTGACGCTCATGCTCGTGCTCTGAATCATGCTCGCTTGCTATTTTCCATGTCCCATACATACACACAACCCCACCATCTCACTCCCGCCCTCCGTCCTTAATTCGATCATCCGTCCTCGCTGCTTAGTCTACCTCAACGTTCTCATGATTTTTCTCCTTTCCTCGCTCAAGATATTCGCACCTCTCGGCCATTCAAGTATCCAATTCTTTATTCCCTAAACCCCATACCCCGAATCTCTTAATCTCATCGACAAACCACTGACACTTCATCAATAAAATTACACCGCAATCACCTCCAGCGCTCGTCCTCGTCCCTTACGATTCGATACACACGATGCCCAATGTCTAAATACCGTCCTTTACATATGTACTCCATAACTTCAACACATGCGCTATCATCTCCGAGTTACCCAGCCTGCCCTCTATCAAAGCGTCTAATACAAAATGACTTTCTCTTTCTCGTCTCAAAGACGTTCGTCTACCCTGATCTGGTTCCAACGAACATCGAACGCCATCTCACACCCGACCCGCCTCCACTCCAAAGCCCCAAATCGACTTCCAACTCGTACTCTCCCCGGATACAGAATAATCTAAGGCACGGGTGGTCACGCCAAAGGTAACCCAGAGTATCTTATATTCCAAGACCCTCGAGCTCGAGATCGTATTCGGCGTCATTTCGCAGTAAGATACAAGTGAATACAGACTAAATGGGGTACGACGACGTCGAGAGAAATTAGGAAGGCGATCGGAAGTGTTTTGTAGATGAAAACCACAGCGAGAGAGTGTAGGAAAACATTGACCTGCGTCGATGTACGAGTACATCAGTAGCAGATGAATTGCGAGATTGACCGCAGGTTCCAAAATTGCGTACCTAGAAGTAGATCCCGCATCAGAGCCAGACAACGAAAAATACGGTGTAGAGATCGATCAGAGCACAATAAATTCAAACATTGAGATGCATAATCGAAAACCTTCCTATTCCTTTTTTTTTCAAGACTTCTGAATCCTTTTTACGTGGCTGATTGCAGTGCACGTCATCTCGTTTCGTCATCCCTCATCTCATCTTTCGCTCCTTCGCTAGCATATTATCTGCCTTTGTCTCTCGTAGTCCTCGCATGCTCGCGTTATGTCTCCATTGCGGCGTAAGGCTACATATCCGACATGAGGATCAGAGTAACTACACATATTCACGATGATTCGCACAATGCGCATGACAACTTCCAAACGTCAAGCTCTCCAACCCAAATCCAGTGGCCTGACTATTTTCATGTGACGCGTAATAATTGGTGATCTTTCCCTTGCGTGCTTAAAATACAGTGTGTGTCAATGAAAGATAAGTCGACAGTCATCGCCCCCTTAATACATCCAACGAATACCTGTATGTAGGAGAAAAAATATAAATCATGGAACCCAGGTAGCTTACTTTGATTGAATACGAGCAATGAATGATGAAGTACACGAGTGAAAGAGCACAGCTTCATATCTTTTCCTCACAGCCCTGGATGGGCGTCGAAGGTCATACCTGCCGCGTGTCGTATCACATGCACACACTGCGTGCACAGCACCATATTTTGAATCCAAATAATGTAAGAATATGGTTGAAAAGATCGATATATTTATACGATATCTGTGCTTAGAATAGGGTGAAAATGCGGTATCAAATTTTCAAAGGATTCTTTTTGTCTGATACGGTCATAATACGGTATGAATATGGTAATACCATATCCTCTTTGTTGAATACAGTAAAAATACGGTGACATCATATTCGGGTGCCACTCTTCACCATATTCCCTCCACGCCGATTGTTGGGTCAGCATATTCTTACCATATTCTGAGATCGGAATATGGTGAAGAGTGGCACCCGAATATGATGACACCGTATTTTCACCCTATTCTAAGCACAGATATCGTATAAATATATCGATCTTTTCAACCATATTCTTACATCATTTGGATTCAAAATATGGTGCTGTGCACGCAGTGACATTGATAACGTAGTATGTGGAGGGAATCGCACGCCCATACCACTTCACTCACTCCTTACCATCACCTTCTCGTCGTCTTGTTCTACTCTTCGCAAATGATCCATCCAATCTCCAGTAGTACGTGGAAGTCAAACTTCCGGTAGACACAGAGCGTTGAAGTCTCTCAGATTGTCAAAATCAAAAGGCCCATGGGACAGTCGAAACACATGAGCTGGGTGATTCAACAGATACCACTAATGAAGTAAAGCTGGGTCCTCGATCTGAAGATATCGGAAAGAAAGGTATGGGAAATTCTCTGAAGTACTTACTATGGCTGAATTCAAACAAAAGCTCATGAGCAATCGGACACCAATGCTCAAATCCTTCTCACTGCTCTACGCAATCTGATCGTGCCATTAGTCCAGAGCATAGTGCCCAATGCAAGCGGTAAATCAGAATACACGTAGACAAGATGCACTTCTGAATAAACATTTGGATATAGCTGAATTTGATGGCCGCCCTGAGGAAGAAAATCTTCTGATAGCGCTGCAGAAATATGTTGCAAGCATCATTGAAGGACAGGTTCATGCGGACAAACGAGATGAAAAGAAGATAATGAGAGTCATCAATCTGAAAGGTCAGCATGCATCCCTCATCCAGAAGAAGAATGTACTTCTTAGCTTCGAGCTCGCGAATAGCTTTGAATGCCCCAAAAGCGCCAGAAAAATTAAACTATGACGAAAGTCACATAATTCACACCAATTTATTGGGTCAGCAGGCTCTTTCACTCGTTGACCTTTTGTGGTTTGATTAATAGGAATGGCAGAGAGAGCTAAGCACTACCGGTTAAGGGAAATGATTCTATTCAACACCCCTGGTAACACCATCATTTCTGGATATCTGTGCAATAAATTAAGTGAAGATATATAGGTCCAGGTGACCCTTTTGCAGTAGGCAATCTTCTCGACGTTCTCAGAGAACACATCTTCAACGTCTTGCCTATCCATCTCCTATATTTCGAAAGACTCGATAATTCTGACGTGTTGCAAATCTCATTGCTGGACCGAGCCGGCGTCTACTCCCGTCTTGCAAAAAAGTTCACTCATACTTATACATCCACACAAGTGGACGACTCTACACACTTGGATCAATTGATAAAACTGACACATTATGCTATCTTATCTCACACCTGGCTTCGTTCAAGTCCTGGAGAGCTATCGTACGATGCCTGGAACAAAGGGACTTTCGACCTCACGCACCCAGGATATGAAAAGCTCGTTCACTTCTGCAGAGCTTCTCTAGTAAACCATGGAATAAGTCTCGGATGGATGGATACCGTCTGTATTGACAAATCCAGCAGCTCTGAATTAGATGAATCCATCCGGTTGATGTACAAATGGTATCAAAATTCCGCTGTGTGCATAACCTACCTTTCCAACACCGATACTGTCTCTCAGCTAGCGAAAGACCCATGGTTTACTAGGGGTTGGACATTGCAAGAGCTTCTTGCTCCAGAGATGATAAAATTCTATAAACGTACATGGAGGCAGCTCACGGCAGAGCCAAACGACAGATACGATGAAATTATTCAAAAACAAATCACAATGGCAACAACAATAACACCGCAGGAGCTTATACTAAAGGACTCCATGTGGCATGTCCCATTGTCCCGCAAAATGCAATGGGCTGCAAAGAGACAGGTGACACGAGCTGAGGACATGGCGTATTCACTCATGGGGATTTTCAATGTCAGCATCTCTGTTGCCTATGGTGAAGGAGACGACCTCGCATTTTCTAGACTCATCAAGGAGATTCTCAGTACTCGAAAACATGAAATCTTGGACATCTTCAATTGGGGAGGGGAATATAGGACCGAAATATCCTCTCTTCTACCCTCAAGTCCGGATGCATTTCTCAAACGGGATAAACAACTGGACGTATCACCGATATTGATGGAACCTCTCACTCTAACGCATATGGGATTGCGCGTACCCGCATTGATCATTCCAACCAAAGTCGCGATATCCTCAGTCACTGGGGAGTATACCCCGAAAGGCGACTATTATTCCTCACTACTTCCAAATCATCCGGAAGGAGTTATTATACCACGTTGGGATGGTTATCCGAATGACTATTTTTCCTGCAACGTTCTGGACCTTGAAGCGTTCCGCCCTCGCACACCTTTGGCTGATAACCGACATGCGTTCGTTGTCCTCAACTGTACTGGAGATGAACATAATATCGACATCCCATTGTCGTGCTTCGCAATCCTTATCCTTTATCATACAGATGATGTCATTTTAAAACCAATCACGCGTATGGAAAGAGTTGAATCCGTCTATCCTATTGTCTTTCCACTCCGAAAGAAATCCACCCAGCTGAAGGCGGAGATAAATAAACATTCGATGAAGCGCAGCGAATCAGGGTGTCATGGAATGCAGTTCCTTAGTATGTATATCTAAACAACTAGGATATGTACCAATCCTCGATATTCCATTCTTTCGCATTGCTGAAAGCAAGGTTTCCCTCAGTGAGAACTGGTCTAATTAAGAAGTTTGGTCTTGACTGTCATCCAACGCGGCTACGAAAATAGTCGCGTGCATCTAGCTGGGCGAATGGACTCAGTGACACAAGTTCTGGAAGCATAAATCGCTCGCACGGCTTGTGCTCATAGGAAGGAGAGTATTCCCATAGCTATGCCTCAATTTATCGTGGATGTTAACTGTTCATACTGGGACAATTATGCTAGGGCCAGCACAGGGCGCTGCCGAGGTTGATGCTCACTTCGCTGCGCATTGCGACAAAAAAGTTGAGGGGACCATTGCATGGTGTACCAGTGAGTGCTTAGCTATTTATCCCCATAAGATGGCTGGCTCATGGTCGCGAATTCGCGGCAGATTAGCATCAAGGAGAAATGTAAGCTTTCAGAAGCACTGCAACCATCGGTAGTCTGAAGTTCTGACTAACAAAGATCAGTCGAAATTACAGGATACAATACCTCTGTAGGCGGTTTCTCCAAATTGGCGAACAATGCCGCGCAGAGCAACGCCGACGTACGTCATCCCCTCTTACCTATTCAACTCAAAGTGCTTATCTTCCCCTTCCCGACCACGGCCGTTAATCACCAGATCGTATATACCCTTCTTGCAGCAGATGACGCAGAGTGAAGCGATGCAAGCGGCAGGGAAAGAAGACCGTATGGAAGGACAGAACATATGTATGAATGCTCATGCTAGAGCGTATCTTCTAGGCCTGATGCGATGCACACCGAGTTCGCCGTGGTAAGGAGGATGAGGACGAAAGAATGTGTGTGAGAGAGGGTTGGCGGTTTTGTATGGGGCGTTGTGAGATCAGAGCAGACGTGTTCGATCAGGACAAAGAAAGAAATAATGGAAGAAATGTAGGAAGAGATACGTACCACGACGCAGAGAGACTACCAGAACATCCTTCTCCTTCACTCCAAAACCCAACCACCATCACCACCAACCTTCCCCATTTGACATCATCCACCCTTTCAGTCGCTAGGAACGTAGTATTGACGTCTAAACCCTTCTGTAAGCGCACGATTCATGCAAAGAAGGACGAGAGGTTGTACCCTTGCTTTGACGCGCCTCAGACTGACGTTGGCGTTGCTGCGAGGAAAGACCAGTAGGAGCAATAAGAGTAGGTCGACCCTGATATTGATCAAAGCGCTGCGAGAACGGAGCAGGCGCGGACGCATTTTTCTGTGAAATGCGGTAGTGTATCAGATCGCATTCAATGGCGCGGTCTAAAATACATATAGGAAGGAGGGATGGATGGAAAGAGGGGGAACGTACACACATGTGTAGAGAAGAAAATCCATCTCATTCATCCAACACCCGCTAACATCTTAGATCTCAAAGCTCCAACGATGCGCGTCGTAGGTCTCGACGATTCACCCCCCTTCGCATGCATAAGGTCCTTGCAAGTAACTCAGAGGAAGAGCGGTAGGAGCAGTAAAGGATCGCCATTAAGGCTCATCGAGGTGCCGCAAGGATGGATGAAGCGTGGATGGTGTCTGTGGGAGACGGTAGATCAGATCAGAATCGAAACGAGATGGCAGACGCGATAATCAGGAGGAGGGATGGAAGGAAGGAAGGGGTACGCATATACGTACGCAGGTGAGGGTGCCATCTCGTTCCTTTACGACCCAAATACCATATTCACCTTCCACCTTCGAAGTTCTTCCTGTTCGATGCTGATCCCAACGAGTCAGCGTGTACGCCCTTGCAAGGACCTCGAACGACGAGGTACAAATTGAAATAGATCCATCGTCGCTCGCGCACAAAAACCTCGCACGTGAACCCTGCGCGATTAATTGATACAGGTGCGATGTGCGGAGATACGATCCATGATCGGAGAATGTATGCAGAAGGATGGACCGAGAGCGATTGTAGAGTAACGAGGTGGTGTGGCGACGCGGGTGGACGGAAGGGGCAGAGGACGAAGGATGGAAGGGATGAAGGATGGGAAAGGCGTAAGAAGAAAGGGAGGATATATCGGAACGAGGTGGCTTGAGGCGAGCCAAGGAGTGCTTGCGAGGCTTTGACGAGACGAGAGCGTCCGCGCGAGCGGGATGACAGACGTAGCGAGGCTAAGAGATTGGGAGCGCTCGACGTGTCAATCGACTTGCTTCGTGTATGATTTAGGGGTGCCGCGACCGCGAATAGGATGGAAGCTGCGGGTGTGGATGTACGACGTGCGAAGAGGTGGAGGAGCGCGCGACCTGAGGGGCAGAGCGAAGGAAGGATGGTCAAAGGACGCAATGGAGGGGAGCCGGTGCTTGTACGAGAGGACACGAGGGTCGTGAGGAAGGCGCACCACAGAGATGCGACGTATTGAGGTATCGATGGAGTGCTTCAAATATTGGTCGGAATGCTTGGGTGAGACGCGGGCGGTGATGTAGCTCGGTGAAGGGAGAGATTGAGGTATCCTTAGATTGTCGTCGTGCTCGTACGCGATGAGAGAGTGTGTGCAGAAGCGTCTGGGAGAGCGCGGGGAGCTCGAGAAGCTATGGCGGTGGTCCTGTTGCGCTGTCGATATCAGGATGCACCGTGCATTACGCGTTGGAGTTGCATGAGGAGGATGAGGAAGATGCGATGGTCATCGTAAAAGAGATCATCCGGACACGTGAGAGGTTGAACGAGCGGCCCGCGGGCCGATTTATTTTATCTCTCGTCGCTACCCTTTTATCACTTTTTTCTACTTGTTCATTCCTCCCTTGCTCCCCTTCCTGCTCTCTCCCATCGTCCTTTGCCCCCACTCCTCCCTCCTCGATTTCTCAACCTATTCTGAATGTATAGGGGGAGTCGTGACTCGTCTCCCCACCCAACACATTCTAGTGCGCTATTATGCTTGATACATCCTGTTTATTCGTGCCGAGAAGCCTACGCGGCTGAGACCCGCCGTCCACCCTCCTGCACGTCCACGTCAACGCTCGCCGCCGCTCCTTGTTTATATTCCTTCTGCGCTTCATAGTGGAAACTGACTGATTAGTCGCATGCGTCTTCGCGTTTCAAAACCGCTTATCTCTTCGCTATCGTTCGCCGCACAAAACTATCCGCGCCTTTCCCTCGAAAGCCTAGCACCATATCCTCAACGTGCGTCTTGTACGACCTCTTAATCTGGATCTTGTACGATCTCTTAATCCGAAAGGCTTTTCGTCTCTTGTCTGGGTCTCGCTCTCTTATTACGCGGGCGCTTCGAACGTGAGTCATGTCTATATGCATCAGGTCCTTATCCCATGCGTCCTCGCTCTCTGTCGCCCCTAGCTACGCGATCCACCACAGAACGCCTTCTATTCCTCCACGAGATCTCACTTCTTGACTATTCCTTGCTGGATCATTACTTTAGAATAATCACTTGCCAAGCTTATGATCACTGCCGCGTATCAGGACGATCCAATCTTTACAACGCTCATCCAATCTGTTCCAATTTTTATCTCAAATCAGTGGCATATATACACTCATACTTTGAGTTTCCCTGGGACACTTCGCCTGCGTGAAAAAAAAAGGAGAGCATAAGAGTCCTTACTGTGTTCGTTCTCGCAATGCTTCTCTGGGTCCTGGAATCCACAACTCCCGCGTTATTGAAGGTACAATATGATATATCCTCTACTTCATCTCACACCGACCACGTTCATACCCATATCGTGCGTTCTTCCTTCTCGCCTGGTTACACCGTGAGATATCGATGTTCTCTGCCATCCTGGCCTCAGATCGCCCACCTTGTATTCTTGAAACTGCATCACTCTACACCGCCCCTAGATATTAAACAGCTTCGGAGACTCAAACTTCGACGACTCGTATACGCGATGCGATGTTTTCTCAGGCATCTTTTCGACGACTGTAGATTCTTAGCATTTGTTATAGCTTCGTACGTACGTAGACACGGGCGCTCCCCTCTTTCTTCTGCTCAAAATAATCGAAGGCGTCCCTCTTCCTTTTTTTCAAGCCTTCTGTATTCTTTTCACGAGGTCGATTGCGTTGCACGCCGTCGATTGCGTTGCACGCCGTCGTCGTTGTTCTTCATCTTCGGCAGTATATCCATCTAGGGTTGTTATATATATGTCGCCTCTCCTCGCAAGTCCACCTCTTTCGGATCATTGATCATTCTATCATTGGCAATTCAATTAGAATACTCGATTATATCTATTACTGCACGACGAATACATTTTAGAGTACGGTTTAGGATAGTCAGGCTATAATTATAATTAGGTTCGAAACCTCGTGTCAAATCGCACGCACCACGCACTGCCCGGTCAATGCAGAGCATCTAAATATCTGTCTTCTACTACCCCTTATATTGCACATCTTGTCTGTTTCTCCTACATCCAGTATGTTTATATTCAAATTCTTGCTCCATGTCAAGACCTGACTATCTAATTAGGATTTAAGAAAATGGTGTTGATCACAGAACAATCCACTACGCCAATCGAAGGCC
>MU155630.1:0-13246 GCA_015484465.1 Pholiota conissans
AGTATAATTCAAACCCAGCTAAGAGGGCTGGATAGTAGCCCAGCTGGATGCATGCTTTTTTGTGGACAACTACCCAAATTTCATGTAAAGAATTAGCAGACAAGGCTGAAAGCAATGCATTTTCGCATTGTGGATATATCACTCAAAAGTGCATAAATGCATTGTTTGATACATGATATTGACAGCACTGGCTGCCTTCGCCCTCCCAAGGTCATTGGACGTCGTTGTCCTCCATCGTTCACCATCTTCTCTGGAGTAGTCATCGACGTGTGGACACGTGTTGCTGTCGTCGGGCATCGTAGTTGCCAGAATGCCGGCTACATCCCTCAAGCAAGGGGAGGAGCACACGGCGGGAAAGAGACACGGATGGAGGGGAGATGGTGGTTGGGGACCAAGATCAACCACCGTTGACGTGGTTGATTTGGTGTTTCGGCGACTTCCGGACGTCGGTGATTGGCTGGGAGAACTGGGCCGTTTCATCTATATTCATCGTCGTCGTCGACAACATCAAGATCGGGATGGATTCTCGTGCGATAAGAAAAATAACAATGTAGTTAGTAGTTAGAAGTAGTATAAAGCTGTTTTCTTATGTTTGGACAGAACATTTTAGTCTAGGATCCGATTTTATGAGACAAACTTTCATGAAGACAACATTAGTTTTGAAATTATAACACATATTTGAGACACCTTAAACGAGAAACAATGTCCGACTTCAATAAATTAGTTCTACCTCAAATTAAATGGTCTAATTGTTCATGATACTATATATTCTATCTTCCAACAATTTTGAAGCGTGTTTATAAGTAGAATAGTTAAGTAGAAATCATTCTTCAAGGATCATCATTTGGACATGCAAGGACGATGATCACCACGCAAGACTTGTAACGCGAATAGCAATTGCAAGGAAAAGTCTAGTTCATTATTTATTTTATACAGGTACAGTAGTATCATTTATCTACATACATATGTAAAATAATACCTATTTACAACGGTAGATAGTCGTCAATAGCGTCGACGACGATGACGCCACTTCTTTCAAACTCCGCTTTAAATCGAAATCAACATCGATTTGGTTGATTTCGTCTTTCACCCGCTTCTCCACTCCCGTCCTTTCCCCTTCCCGCGTCGTGTGCTCCTCCCCTCGCCTGAGGGATGTAGCCGGCGCCTCTGGCAACCAGCATAACACCCCCTCCCTTCCAACGAAGGATGTGGGACTGGCTTCTCAGCGTCACAACCCATTACCCCTTACCAGCACAAGGCGGCCGTTACAGGCTGTGACCAGAAGCGAAGCGGATGGACGGCGATTGTGTGGAGGATGGTGTGGGTGCGAGACAGGATATCGATGGTGGGTAGAGGAGTGCTGGGCAGCGCGAGCAGCGGAGGAAAGACAGCAGCGGGGCAATGAGGGAGGAAGGGCGGACGGGGCGAGCGTGGGCGGAGAGGTAGGCGATGTGAGAGGCGAAGCAACGGGTGGGGGCAGAGGGTGTGGGCGGGATGCAGACGGATGAGAGCGAGGCGAGTCCGAGCAGGGCATGGCGCCTTGTTCGCCGCATCTGCTCTCTTCTCCTGTGCTTTCTCCTTGCATTTTCCGCCCCCCTCTTTCCGCCACATCACCTTTCTGCCACGTCATCCTCTCGCGTCTGTCCCTCCGCAGATGCTGCTGGTGTATGCGAGGGTGAGGAGGGAACAGGGAGCGGATGCAGGTGTGGGCAGAGCCGGGATGCACGAAAATGTGAACGAGGCCCTCTGCCCGTTTGTTCTGCTCTCCAGTACCTGACACATGTAGCAAGGGTGGTACCGTGTATGGCAGGCGAGGGGAGGTGAGAGCAGATGAGCATGGTGCTCATTCTGCTCGCGCTGCTGTCCCCCATCTGTAGTTATGTAGTATGTAGTGACAATTATATATAAATACAACCTTTCTTCAACCAACACATGTGTGCCCTCAGAATAAGCTAGCCAGGCAGTGATTTGTAGCTGTAGCTGAAAACGGTAACTAATTCCAAAAAAGGAATGCATGTCCAGCGTCATCCAAACTGCTGGCTGCGCATCCATCGATTCCAGTGCGTTTTCCTCTATTCTTTTTACATAGATGCATTCTATTAAATATGTAGAGCATAATTATACAAATAAAATAGAGAAATTCGCAGTAGAACCGGAAGTGCTCAATAATTCTATTAATAGGGCATCATCCAATGCTACCCCGCTGCATCCATCCCGCCGCCCCCTCCCGCCGCCTCGAAAACGGCACCAATAAATCAGAAAATATTCCCCCATACATACCCCGCTTTTTCTGCACCCGAAAATGCCGCCCATCGCGCGCAACAGCGAGAATGAGGCCCCGAGCACCAAATCCTGCATTGTTTGCACATGTTATGCAACAACCCCGAGCGCGCGCGCTGCCCCCGCCCCCATCCACGGTGCCCAGCACCTCCCGCCACCCCATCCGGGCATACGCGGAAGGTAGTAGGACATCCCGCCGACCTATCCATCAAAAATTTCGCACCCAGCACCCCCACTCCTCCCTGCCAAATCTCCCCTACAGAGCCTATGGGTAACTACCCCTGTGATATATAACCATAGGATGGGTAACTACCCAGATTGATGTAAAAATGTAGCTTCTATGGCTGGCTCTATATTAACTATTACAGCAATTTTGAATTGTATTCAAAGGAAGGAATGCACTACAGATATGGTTCTTCGGAGGACGTCAATTTGTGCAAGATCACCATGCACGCGTTGTTTCATATACAGGAAAGGCAAAAAAACACCTAAGTGCACAAAAATTTGGATTATAGTAGCTACACTAACTATCTATACAATGTATGAATTACAAGTATATAGGACCAACCAATCGTCGTCAACATTGACGACGGCAATGATGAGAGTGGTTTGAAACTCCGCCCAAAGGACGAGATCAACGATCGATTCGTTGACCTCGTCCTTCTAAACCATCCGCTCACTGCCCCCTTGCCTCTCCATCCTTCCCCTTCTACACCTTCCATTGCCTGGACAACCTTCCCATCTATCCCCACCGCAACTCACTGCTATTGGCCCTTCCCTCCAACAAGGGATATGGTCGGATATACGCCATCTGACATCCACGTCATCGGGGCGGCGGCGCAACGCACAAGCCAAAGGACGACGATTGTCAACATCGGAAGGCTGAGGGAGGGAATGGGTGTTGGCAGCGGAGGCGTGGATGGATGGTTCGGCGGGACGGGTGGGTGAAGATAACAGGTGGGTGTGGGTGACAGGTGGGTGTGGGCAACAGGTGGGTGGAGGGTGGGTGCAGGTGGCGAGTGAATGGGTGAGTGATGAGCGTGGCGAGTGGATGGGTGTGTGACGAGCGTGCTGCGAGGATGTGGGACAAGATGGGTGAGCGAAAGAAGGTGGACTAGGGCAAACAAGCAAGGGTGGATGGGCGCGGACGCACGGACGAGGATGAGTGAGCGACATCAGGCAAGCAAAGGCGGAAAAGATGGGACGGGTGAATGGGAACGAGCGGGCGAAGTAATTTGGTTGGATTACCTTGCCTGCCTGTCCACTTTCTCCCGTCCTATCTCTCCCTCGTTCTTTCTCCATCATCTCAGTGATGATGAGATGGCTACGAAGGTGGGTCCAACGAGACGATGAGAGTGACAACAAGACGTCGAGCTTGGCGATGAGACGGGAAGGCAGCGTGGGCCAGCAGAGGTGGCTGTTGTCGAGGAGGGGTGGAGCGGACGAGCTGCTTCCCCACTCCACCATCCTCTCTCTCTATACATTGTTTGTAGTATCATGTACATAGTTTATAATTTATATTGCTTTCTACACACAAATCATGGGGTTGCGGCTAGAATGGGCTACAGTGTGAGCTTGAACTCACGTACCTAAAAAGGCAAGTTCTTCCAAACGCGGTAATACTGTCGAATGTCATCCAAACTCTCAGTCATGCATCCATCCATTCCCACTTGTTTCTCTCCATTTTTTTTACTTGTAATAGACAGTATCATAACAATAGAATACATCTGAACAATAAAAAAAACAGAAACAGCAGAAGAAAAATGAGGGATTTAAATAATTCTATAAATGGGATGTCATCCAAATGCATCCCGCTGCATCCACCCTGCCGACCCCTCCCGCCGCCCCACAAATGGGTCTAAAAAATCCTAATATATCCCTACCAATATTCCCTGGTTTTTCCGTGCCCAAAATTGCCGCCCGCCGCGAGCTACAGTGAAAACAAGGCCCCGAGCATCATTTGCTGCGATGTTTATATGTGTTTGGCAATGTCCTTGACCCCCACCCTGCGCTCGCTGCCCTCCACAGCAAGCACACAACCCCGCCACCATCCCCGGCACCCCCGGCAGGGTAGAGCATCAACCCGCTCACCCAGCCATCAAAAAATCACCCCCGCCGCCCCGGCATAGGCTTACAAATCGCTTTAGAGAGCCATTGGGCAAGATTCCGCTATACATGTATGACCCTTGTTAGCGAATTGCCCACATTTCATATAAGAAAATAGCTTACAAGGCTGACTGATGCCGCGTCGACAATTCAAGTTGTCCCAGCGATTCATCAACTCGAAAAGCAGACAGGCCCGTCCCAGGCTATTGAGACATCGTTCCCTTCGCCTACAGTACACATTAACGAACTCCAGCTTGCTGAGGACATCGAAATTGCACCACCGCCGTATAGTCTCACTTTGGACTTGTCTACCACTTTGCCTTCGATCACTGACTTGCAGGATAATTCACCAGCATCGAAACATCGCTCAATTTCGAAGAAGACTCACCCAAGACATTCGGACAGCACTACCTCGTTCCAGGACCTCAAAACGCCGCCGGTAACTTCGTTTCGCACATCGTTTGTTTCACCAGGCCCTCCAACTTCGACTTCGACCTCTAGCGTTTCCAGAATTGCAAGAATATTGTTTATCTTCGTGTTTTACATCGTACTTGCATACTTCGGCCTTCTAGCTCAGTCAGGACTTCAAGATTTGGTCTCAGTATCGCCTACAATGTCCTCCAGCCTCTCGACATCGTTCGGATCTCGTTTACTTGCTCCAGCATCACTATCGCCATCCGGTGTCGTCTCCTTGACATCAATCTTCAAGAACATGTCATTTTATTCGCCAACATCGTCGTCCATTGCCTCCACTCTGTTTACCGCCGATAAATTGCCCTCAACTTCGTTTCCACCCTCCCTCATCATCTCTTCTATGATAAGCGCCCATGACTCGTCTTCAGCATCGTCTATACCATTTTTCAACTTCTTATCGCC
Source organism: Pholiota conissans (assembly GCA_015484465.1). Taxonomy (NCBI): domain Eukaryota; kingdom Fungi; phylum Basidiomycota; class Agaricomycetes; order Agaricales; family Strophariaceae; genus Pholiota; species Pholiota conissans. The sequence continues at coordinate 5,263 of MU155630.1, forward strand.
ATCAGACACTCGAGATAACCCTCCGACTTCGTCTAGCTCATCCCTCGCCGTCCCGACACCATTAGGCGCCCGTGTCTCGCCCCCAGCGCCGAATACTTTGTTTTTCTTCGACTCCACCTCGCCTCTACCTCAAATATCGTTACTGACATCGTTTACAACACCCACTATCGCTTCAACATGCCAACACCCTCGTTTCCTTGCTCCAGTATCACCTGCACGCCCCATAGTCATACCCCATTCGTCACTCATCAAGGATCCGTCCCTGCCATCATCGACATCATTGTTCACTGTTGCCACATTGTTTATTGCCGTCAAATCGTCCCCAGCCTCGTATAACTCATCCCCAATCGCCCTCACACCTTCTGCCACCCAGAACATATCCCCAACCTCGTGTATAATCATTCCGACCTTGTGTTTTTGTTTACCGCTCTCGTTTTATCGCACCATCGACCCCGCCTTCGATTTTGTTATCCAGCATTTGCCTTCTCGCCACTCCGACACCTCTGCCGCCGACGACTTGTATACTCGACATTTTGACATCCCCGCCGCCCCCAACATATCGTCTGAATGCCTCGCTCACGACTTCGGTGACTGAGGACAGTCACAAGTTCAGTTGGGAGGAGTATACCCTTGCTGACACCGATTTTTTCGATTTTCTTTCGACTTTTCATTCTAAAATTTCACTTCATTCATCCCACTTTCATCCTTTTAGCTATCGCTTTCGTACCCTTCACAAGTTCGACACCCCTCTCGATCATATTATTTCAATTTGTTACATTGTTTCTTTGATCCTTCCGCAATGTTTCATCCTCGAGTACTGACACTTATTGTCGTTTGACTCATTCTTTGTTTGTTTTACATTTTATTTTGCTATATTTCATTGACCAAGTTCTTCTTTTGTTTATTCTTCGTCATTCTCCTTTGCTTTCATCACCGAGCCCATGCCGAACTGCCGTACACGCAGTGTCACCTGCGAAATCGACGCTGTGCCACTATGCAAGTCCGCATTCCCACGCCTATGCACCCACCGATGTCGCCACAATTACTCATCGTACTCCACCGCGCCTCCGAGTCCAGCCCCCAATCATCGAGTTTACAGTTGATACACCTGAGTATTGCTTATTTCGTTGTCTTCAAGCTGCCACGAGCCCATTCGTGTCATTCACGGCATTTTGCACCCATTGTCGTCATCCCCAAGTCACATTCCCACACGTCGCACTTGAGTACACGTCACCACAACACCTCGTTATCCCACGCTCGACGTCGACGCTGACTGAGGACAGTCAGTATTTCAGTTGGGAGGAGATGATGCGCACCACCCCGCGCTAGCCCCGTATTTCGCACGTTTCACACAATGCGCCAAGCTCACGTGACATCGATAACACCGCCGACAAGTCGAGAACGCGTACAGATGGCTCTGACAACACTCTCCGCTGCTATTAGACATTGAAACACATTGGATACAGTACACATACCTCATGACTAGGCACCCGCAGTACCCTCGACCCCTGACTCAGCTTATCGACCAGTGAAACGGCTCAGCACTTTATTTAAGGAAAGTCGGCGCCTATTTCTATTTTTAGCACTTCATTCTCCTGCTCACCGTTCTCCATTCTCACTGCTCCCCGGCATTCCAAAGCTAATATATACTCTTTATTGTTCACATGCACACTCCTTCTCCCTATATCTTTCATTTTCATTCTTGTTCCTCGCCCAGAAATTGTTTTGTTTCACCTTTTTCCCTTCCTCTTAGTTAAATCACATTCACCCTTGTAGTTTCACAAATACCGTCTCGTAGACATGTTCAATAGGATTGGATTCGCCCCTCGACCCCACCTCATTGTTTGACCTCAAGATTTCATTCTCGCACCTCGTTTTTGCTTCTCGCCACCGCTAACTCTCATCGTTCTCGTCGTTTCCCACGCCCCTCGTACTCATCGTCTCGTCTCCCTCGCTCGCTGCGCACCTCGGATCTTTGCCGCAGGTCATAGTTTATGTTTAGTACGCCCTTGCCTTCGTATTCGAAAGACTGACCTTGGAAGGAACACCTTCCGGAACTGTCCTTGCACCCTTCAAGCCCACTCTAGGTTGTATATTTTGTTTGGTGATTTGTTCACTATATACACTGTATATACGACCGTAGGCACATCATCGTCATCGCGTGTTGTTTGTTGTCGCGCGTTGTTTGTTGTCGCGCATTGTCACTCGTCATGCATACACCTGTAGTGGCTAGTTTCATATATGAAACCTGGGTAGTTGCCCAAGTGCTCGAACAGTTCAGAGGCGGTAGTTGCCCAGAGGCTATTTTGACATGTTTTTCTGTCCTTTTTGGTGGTTATGCCGGGACGGCGGGAGAAGAAAAATTGATGGGTGGGTGAGTGGGATGATGCTTTGGCTTGCCGTGTATGCCGGGAGGCGTGGCGGGATGGTGCGCTTGCTGTGGGTGGGGGCGGGGGCGGGGCAGGGGCACGAGGATGCTGCAAAACATGTATAAACAATGCACCACTTGATGCTCGGGGCCTCGTTCTCGCTGTAGCGCTCGACGTAGGGCGTTTTCGGGCGCGGAAAAAGCGGGGAATATTCGTAGGAATATAATATGATTTATTGACACCGATTGCGAGGGGCGGGGACGGGGCGGCGGGATGGATGCGACGGGAGAGCTTTGGATGACGTTCTAAATATAGAATCATCATAATTCCCCATTTTCATTGCAATTTTTCTCATTTGAAAGGTGTATATATATTCTAGTAGTCTATTACCATGCATTACAAGAAAAAAAATCGAGGAAATCGGCTGGGAATGGGTGGATGCACAGCGAGCACTCTGGATGACATCCGGATATACTCCCATTTACGGAAATTCCTCCCTTTCTAGGCCTACAGCTTGCTGAATTGCACGTAGCTGAATTAAATCTATATATTTTGTATTAATGAGTACTATACAGGATACTACATACATTGAAATAAGACAATGGCAACTGCCCTAACCACCCTACAGCCACACGCGGCGCGCAATGCAGACGCGAACAGGCTCGTACAACAGTCAAAGAGGACGAGGATACACTCCCTCGTCCTCTTAGACTATCCTACAGGATAGGAGGGGAGACGAGGAGGAACGACTTATTCGCTCCACCTCCCATCGCCCAATGCCTATCCGCAGCCCAGCCCATCCTTCCACCCAGATTCTTGGGCCAGCACGACCACACGAGACAAGCCGAGCAGGAGCAAGAGGAAATGGACAAAGCCTCCGTGCTTTGTCCATACCTACTCCCCACCGCGCCTTCTCTCGTTGTTTTGTTGCTGCCTTTCATCTGCTCCCCATATGCCCCATCCATCACCATCCGCTGTGCTGACATCGTCCACGGGTACGGCCGTTCGTCGTTCGTGCTCGTTCTTCGTTCTTGTCGGTTCGCCGTTTGTGCCTCATCGTGCCTCGTCGATCGTGACCCATCGTTTGCGTCCGGAGGAAAAGGATGGATGAAAGGGTGCGGAAGATTGATGAAGGCGAGTAGAGAGCCAAGGGTGGGTTTTCGCCCTTGTCCATCCATCGTCATCCACCCATCCTCGTTACCCGTCATCGCTCCGCCTCGTGGTCGTCGTCCCTCGTTGTCTGGTCATCAGTCTCCATGTGGCCTTCGTCGGTGCACATCATCTTTCGTTGGTTGGTGGTCATCCTCCGTCCATCCGTGTAAGTCGTCCCTCTGGTCGTCCTCCGCCCATCGGTAAGCGTCGTCCCTTGTCGGCCATTGGTTGTCGTCCTCCATCCGTTGATGGTCATCAATATTCGTCGTTGGACGTTGTCCTACCTCCTCCTCGCCACCGTCCTTCGCTAGCCGTCCTCCTCGCCCAGCCTCCTCGCTCGCCATCCGCCGTCCTACCCTCGTCATCACTGACCTCATCCGTGGTCGTCCATTGTCTTCACCCGCCATCCTTTTTTTCCCTTGTTCGCCGTAAGCCCTCGTTCGTCCGTCGTTATCGATGACCGTCGTCGTACATCGCGCACGTTGCGTGGGTTCTTGGTCGTCCATCATCCTCGTCTGTGGTTTCGTCTATCCCGCCCCTCGTCTCCCGTCCGTCCTCCATGTCCATCATCCATCGTTTGCCTCGCCTGCCATCTGCAGCCATAGACGTATGCCGTTCATTGTTGTCATTCATCGTTCGGTGGTCATTGCTGAATGAATAGCCCACATCCTCATTGGGAGGGAGGGGCAGCGGTGTGTGTCACCAAGAATGCCGGCCACATCCCTCACACGAGGGGAGTAGCTTGCGGCGGGGAATGGGGCAGCGAGGTGGCGTGGTGGTGGCTGAAGAGAGAGTTCAACCACGAGCAACATGGTTGAACACGCGTCTCGGCGATTCCCGCAACGCTCGCGATTGGCTCGGTTAGCCGGCCCGACGCATTCCATTTGTGTCGTCGTTGTCGACAATGTCGAGATCGAGGTGGATTCATAGTCGATAATGGATTTAATGTATAGGATAAGGTATATAGATGAATTACTACTGTTTTCTTGTGTTTGGAGGCTATGTTGTAGTCTCCGATCCTTTTTTATAACTGAAACATACTTTGGTACGACACTAGTTTTGAAATTATAACACATTTCTTACCCATCTTCAGTAAAACTTATGTACCATTTCAATATAATACTTTATCTTTAAAATTACACGGTAGAACAGTTAATATAACCTTCCGGTACACTCTTACAAAAATTCTTAACAGATAACGAAGTACATTGCCCTCTACAAAATGTTCTTTGGGCTCACATTTTACCAGTGAATCCGTTACTCGCCACGGTTTACTACAATGTTAATATCTCGACCAATTTTATCGATTTATCTTAATAACTTCGTATTATTATTGTAGATACATATACCTAGCTTTGTATCTAGTTATCACGATCATAATCATTGAGGGCAGTCATCGACGTCGTCGTTGACGATGACGACGATTTTTAAACTCCGCTCGATGAACGAGATCAACGTTCAACATTGATCTCGTTCGTCACTCTTCACCACCATCCTCGTCGCTTGCCACATCAGCCGCCCTGCCCCTCACTGCTCTCGCCTTCTCGGACGCATCACCCCTCCTCTCCAATGAGAGATGTGGGCCGTTACTTACCGCCACATCATTGCAGCGGCTGGAGCCCCTCCCCTCCAACGAGGGATGTGGACTCTCACTGACCATCCCCTCATCCTTGCCGTGAGCTCCTCCCCTCGTTCGAGGGATGTAGCCGGCTTTCTTGGCAGCATCCAAAGACCACCCCTCCTTTCCAATGAAGGAAATGGGCCGAACCCTCAGGACGAATACGGGCAACGTCACGGACGACAGACGGACACGAACGATGAACGGGCAGGAACGACGAACAGACACGAATGACGAACGGATACGACAAACATAGGTGAATGGCGAACAGACGCAATGCTAACGTATACGAAGAACGGACGCTATGCAAGCGAGGAACGCCTTCGGGCCACGGGCGATGTCGGCGCAGCAGATGCTGATGGTTGGGGCATGGGGAGGGGATGCATACGAGGGTACAGGGGTGGTGAGGAATGGATCTGGGGAGGTACTCAGGGAGAGGGCGAGAGGGCGCAAAAGACAGGGAGCGAGATGCAGGAGATGGCCGGGCCACGATGGCATGGACTGCAAATTGCCGCGGACGACCACGACTACGGACAAGCGACTACGTTGGACGGCGGAGGGTGGAGGGCATGTAAGGCGGCGGTCTGCTGGTGCTTCGAGCTCTGTACCAGACGCGTACAGGAGTCGTGTGGGTACCTCCCTGCTCAATAGCTCGTAGGAGCGAGTGCTACAGGCCAGCCGGCATTCTTGCGCTCACTCTTGCTATATGTACAGTATATAGTAAAATATATAAGATAGTTTTTATCATGTTTTGTCGAGAGGTGGTTGCAGAGCCCAATTGGGCAGTAAATTCTGTAAATGGAAGTGTATCCGAGCGTCATCCACAACACTGGTTGCGCATCCACCGATTCCCGCCCATTTTCTTCAGTTTTTTTTACTGTAATGCATTGTATTAGACTACTAGAATAAATATACAGTTCTAAAACCAGAAAAACTGCGAAGAAAATGAGGAAGTCTGTTCATTCTATATATAGAGTGTCATCCAAACCTACCCCACCGCATCCATCCCGCCGACCCCTCCCGCCCCCTCGGAATCAGTGTCAATAAATCAGAAAATATTACTACCCTATTATCCCGCTTTTTCCGTGCCCGAAAACGCCCCACGTCGAGCACTACAGCGAGAACGAAGCCCTGAGCATCAAATCCTGCATTGTTTATATATGTTTTGCTGGATCCTCAAGCCTCTGCCCCACCCCGCCCCCATCCCCAGCAGGTGCACCACCCCGCCACCCCTCCCGGCATACACGGCAGGATAGAGCATCATCCCGCCCACCAATCCATCAATTTTTCTCCCCCTGCCATCCCGGCGGAACCTCCAAAAAGGACTGACAAACACGTCAAAATAGCCTCTGGGCAACTACCGCCTCTGAACTGTTCAAGCAGTTGGGCAACTACCCAGGTTTCATATATGATTCTAGCGTCTATGGCTGATGCATACGCATTGTCGCTGCCATTTGTTGCGCCAACGTTGTCGTGGCTGGTGCTGCGGGAGCTGCAATAACAGGAGCAGATGCGGCGGAGGGCCTGCACACTGCCACGTCATCACTGACATGGCAGCGCACAGACCCTGCGCCGCAGCTGCGCGAGGTGGGGGCAGAAAGGGGGTAGGGCAGCTGTGGAGACAGTTGGCAATGGCGGGTCCATGCACACTGCCACATCATCACGACGTGGCAGCACCCATGGACCCGCTGTCACAACTGTGCGTGCGTCGGAGGCCGACAGAGGGGCGGGGAGCAGAGGTGACGGACGACGGTGGCGGCAGTACGATGCAGTGGGCTCATGCCGCCGGTGTGCTGCGGGGTAGAAGGGGTGCAGTCAGTGGGGTACTGGGCGGTGGGCGCAGAGGTGCACCTGGTGGGTCTCCCGCTCTCGGGTCTCCCCTGCATTCCTATTCCCCATCATACAATATCCTGGCCCACATCGCTGTTGAAAGCGGAGGGGTGAAGGCGAGCTATGGGCGTGGGGGTGAGGTTGTGGTTGAAGTTGAACCATGAAGTCCAAATTCGGCCATTTGATGGCACTTTGACAACCGCTGGACCATCAACCGCGTTTGAACTTATGGTTGAGACTTACCTTCTCACCACCACTATGCCACGCAACACCACCACCACCCCTCCCTTCTCGACTGGGATGTGGGCTGCTTGCAGCACGACGACAAGGATGGGATGAGGGGAGTAGGAAACAGGGGAGACCCGGGAGTGGGAGACCCACCAGGTGCGCCTCTGTGCCCGCTGCCCAGTACCCCGCTCACACACATCCCCTCTTCCACAGCTGTTAGTGTCGCCTACCGCTTGCCAACCCACCTGCACCCCTGTCAACATTGCTGCCATCTGCCCTCGACCTGCGCAGCCACATGCCCTGCCCGTGCTTGCTGCCACGTCATTGCGACGAGGTGGCGTTGCTGGCCACTGGCCACCCAGGTCTCGCACCTTCAGCACGGCGATGGTGATGGGCTGCACTACCCCCCACTCCCTTCCTTCCCCCCTCCCTTTTCCTCATTCCCAACTGCCTGAGTCGTGCGACGATGGCGGGCCTCATGTGCAATGCCACGTCATCACAGACGTGATGTTGCGCATGAGGCCTGCCGTCGCAGCTTGAAACGCCGCGGTATTCCCCAGCCACGGGATACTCGCCAACACCCACCTCTCCTCTCCATGGCCATCCAGCTGGTTCAGGTTGGGACGTCATCACAGCGTGGCAGCGCGCACAGACAGGCCGTCTCGTCCTTTCCGCGCCAGCCAGTACTGTCAATATCCAGCCAGTACTGTCAATATCATGTTTGAATCCATGTATATTAACATTGGTAAGCGATAAATCCAGGACATTAGTGAACATTGCTTTTTCT
>MU155631.1:0-17951 GCA_015484465.1 Pholiota conissans
CGCAGAGTTCTTAAGGGAGATCATTGAACGGCGATGGGTGGATTCATGGCTCGTCCTTCGAGTTCCTTGCAAGGACAGCGTAGATTCTCGTTTATTGGGGTTAGAATTGATTAGGATCGGGAAGACAGTCGAAGATGGAAGGTCAATACGGTATTTGGGTAGTAAAGGAACGAGGTGGTACCTTAACTTGCGTACGTACTTATCCCTTCCTCCCTTCCATCTCTCCTCCATACTATCACGCCCGTCGTCCAATTCTGATCTGATCCACCGTCCCTCACAGATACAATCCACGCCTCATGCGCCCTTGCAGCACCCCGATCAGCCTTAACGTCGCCCTTACTCTGCTGCTCCTACCTATCTTCCTTACCACTACAAACTCGAAAAAGGGATCTATCTTCGCCCACGCCCCACGCCCCGTCCAGACTGTCCTCCGAGTTACTTTCGAGGATCATGTTCGTGAGGAGGGGGGTGGAATGTGGGGCCTATGGGGCGTAACGTTGATGAGGGAGAAGATTGGGGTGGAAGGGTTGGGATTTGAGGTGGTAGTTGGGTGTTGGAGGAATGGGATCAGTCTTTCGCCTACGTTTGTATATACTCCTTCCTTCCTTCCGTCCTTCCTCCGCAGATGATCTAATGCAACGCATCCTCCAGAAATCGTCCGCGTCTGGTTCATCGTCACTGCACCTCAATTAATCCCTTTTGCTGCTCTTCTCCTCTTTGTCTTTAACACAATGCCAACGCCAATCTTGGTCTGCGACGCGTCGTAATCAAGGGTACAGCCTGAGCTCGGCGTCTTCTCGTTACATGAAACGTGGGCTTACAGAGGGGTTTAGGTGTTAACCCTACGTTCCTAGAAGGATGACGTCAATTGGGGAAGGTTGGCGGCGGAGATGGTGTTTTGGTGTTGGGGTGAAGGGGAAAGATGTTCTACTGAACTCTCGGTGTCGTGGTGCGTATCCTTCCTTTCTTTTCTTATCATCGACGCGTTATGTCTGCTGCATTGAGCGTTCAGTCATGGGTTTTTTATGTACCTTAGATTAGGAGATATCTGAGGCAGTGATACAGGTATATACAGTATATAGTACCTATTCAAGAAGCTTTGCACCTTCACGTGCGCGCAGCGCATAACGGTTCCCAAATATCACGCTCTCCCAACTCCACTCCAGTGCCCTCATTCTTAATACAGGTTTACAGAAGTCACGTTGGCAGTCATCGTCAATATAGCTCATCTAAGGAATACCCATAAGTGGGACCAAACATATACTGTGAGTGATGGACCTATATAGGTATCTTACTTTGGATAACATCGTGTCACGGGTCCCCATAAAAATGAATTATAGAGTACACTTGTGAAAGAGCAAAGCTTTGTGTCTTCCTCACAGCCTTGGACCCTTGACTCCACCCTTTTTGCGCACGAGTACTTCGAAGAGCACAGCATAGTATGTTTTCCTCACAGCTTTTGCGTCGAGTCCCATTTGCCTCGTGGTGTATCACATGTACATCTCGATATAGACGGTGCGCGAACGTCGGAGGGATTATGATTATTGGTCACGCAAGGGTGAGAGCCCTCTTGCCATACCGCATCCCTCTCTCTGTCGTTACCGTCATCGTCTGTCACTGAACCTATATCGCCCATTCACAAATGATGGATCGTATCTCTGGTGCTTGAAAAGCAGTTTCTTTGGAGATCGAGAATACTGATCCCCATCAGGTAGCCAAAAGGCGCACAAAGCAGAAAAAACGGATCGACGCAGCGATTCCATCGATAGCACTGGCGAAGGCGAGTCGGATGCGCCTCTCAAGGGAAGCGCAAAGATAAGTAAGGATATTATCCCTCTCATATATTCCATGACTGAATCAGACAATCGCTCGTCAAGTGTCAGACGCCAAAACCCAAATTCTGCTCGATAGTCTGCGAAATATGATTTTGCCCCTTATCCGAAACGTGGTTCCGACAGCGAATGGTGATTTCAATATATGTAATCACTTTGAGTATATCTGATGTTTCCCTGTAGATAAAGCTTGCGGTCCAGAAGCAGAGCTGTTCCTCGTTGCGCTGCAGAACTACATCGTTAGCATTGTTCACCCTCAAACTGCCCAGAATCCAGTTGCAGGGCTGTCTGAAAAAGTTATCAATTTGAAAGGTACATCCTACTCTCTGTCTTCAATGTATATTAAGGTCATCAAATCCGAAATAGAACTTGACTCGCCGCAGGTACATCTGAAGAAGGACGAGGTTGGTCGCGAAAATGCACTGAAAGGTGAGCGAACCCCGTTTTTCACTCCGACTCAATGTAATCTGACCATATAACACACCGGATCAACTACCAGCTGTTGAAGTAACAGAAAGTAACATAGTCATACCTCGTCATATCAACGATGAACGAAGCAGTAAGTTTTATAGTTTTAGAAGTAAAAGCGACAGAAGTAAATATTGACTTTCTCTTAGTTGAACTGCAATCCCTTCTGACAGACCTGCATGAACGAGTTTTCAATCGATTGCCCATACGGCTCTTGTACTTCAAAAAGCAGGATGACTCCAATATTTTGAAGATATCCCTGCTCAACCAGTCAGAAGTCTACTCGACCCTCACAGAGGCGCTCACGAGAAGATACATGCGCATGCCCTGGGACGATCTGGGTCGTTTTTGGTTGATACGTTCCGTGACAGAATATGCCATCTTATCCCATACTTGGCTGCGCTCTCAATCTGGCGAAATAACCTATGACTTGTGGCGCAAAAGAGACTTTGATCTTCTACATCCGGGATACCGAAAATTGGTTCAATTTTCTAAAGCTGCACTGGAGAATCACAGAATGTCCCTCGGATGGATGGATACTGTCTGTATCGACAAATCCAGTAGCTCGGAGCTCGATGAATCAATTCGTTCCATGTATAAGTGGTATCAAAACAGCTCAGTCTGCATCACATATCTGGCAGAGAGCTCCTCTGTTTCTGATATGGTGAATGACTCGTGGTTCACTCGCGGGTGGACATTACAAGAACTTCTTGCACCACAAACCCTCAAGTTCTATGATTGCAACTGGAATCGACTTACCTCATCATCTAACGATAAACGTCATAAAGGAGTCCAGGAACAAATCAAGCTCGCAACATCGATCACCAAGTATGAACTTACAGAAGATTATATGCACAATCACCCAATTTCTCGCAGGATGCAATGGGCAGCAAAACGCCATGTAACACGGGGCGAAGACACTGCATATTCGTTGATGGGAATCTTCAACGTCAGCATATCAATCGCTTACGGTGAAGGCGAATGCAATGCGTTTGCTCGCCTTCTCAAGGAAATTATCAACACCACAAAAAATGATGTGCTGGACATATTCAATTGCGCCGGCTCATTTTATTCCCCGTCTTCTGTCTTACTTCCATCGAATCCACAGGCATATCTCCAGCGTGACGAGAACCTCAAGATATTACCCACCATACCAATGGAGCCCTTGACATTAACACATCAGGGTTTGCGTGTACCCGTATTGATTCTTCCTTTCATTTTAGCAAATACCCCACAGGCAGTATGCACACCGAAAGGTGATTTTTTCGGAACAGTCTCCGTAAAGTGTGCAGAGGGGGTATTGCAATCTCTCATGACAACGAAAGTCTCTTTAATTCTGGATGCCGCCACCTTCAACCCTCATATACCTTCCGATTTGTTAAGATATGCTTTAGTGGTCCTCAACTGTACTGGCAATGAGCGCATCATCAATGTTCCGGAACAGTGCTTTGCAATCGCCATCAGCTATTGCAACACCGAAGTGTTCATGAGTCCTCTGACAAAGAAGTATAAGGAACAAACCTCGCATCCAATTACCTTCCAAATCCAGAGCAAAAATAGTGCCATGGTTCCAGTCCAACTAGGTATGTGGGATGCACCTGTGTATCAATTAAAACGAAATGAATTACAACAACATGGAATTCAATTTCTTAGTATGTACTTGTGATGGAAGGGATACATACATGCGTATTACTGAACTGTTCAGTTGTTACAATCTCCTGCCTGTGCTATCATTCCTGCTATCACGTTCTCGATCCTTGTTATATTTTCATCACGCCTTCTCCTCATTTATGTATATCTCTTTACATCTATGGTGTTCATTCTGTACATTTTAGCCAATGTATACTTCCCTATTTTCACTTATATATTTTCCGCTACTTTCGACTGGCCACTTTTCTGCAACTCACAGATGTTTACAAATCCGACTCGACTCGGCCTTGTGCAATGCGATATTGGTCTTGTGGATATGAAGACTGGAAAAGGAAGTAGATTTAAAATAAAGAAAGAAAGAAAGTGGGGAGCGTCAACAAATGCTAAGAATCTAAAGTTGTCTCGAATCACACACACGAGTCGTCGATGTTGTTCAAGATCTATAGGTTGGTGCAGTGGTGAGCAAGAGCGGGGACATTGGTGTTCTTGAAATGCATCACCGCATGCGACTAACACATCGGGACTTTTGGGATTAAAAAGGCATTTCCACGTGAATCAACTTTGTTGACAAATGTATTAAATTATAGCGCTCATTGAAAACAAATGCCCATTTTAAGTTTCTTTTTTTTTTTTTTTTTTTTTTGGTTAAGCGTATTCGTAAGTGACAACCGACCCAGTCAAGCCTCCCTTACGCGCTGAGGAGGTGAATCCCGTTTATGGACGAACACAATCAGAGTTGTGAACAGTGTGAGACTCAGGAGGGGGTTGCTACACCATATTTATTCCCACGGAATACAACTGAAAATGAATCCAAATGCAGCGCCGTGGCCGGGATTTTTTGTCTCCGCCAGCTTAAACCCCAATCCTACTACTCACTAAACACCTCCTATCGGGCTGGGAGCGGCCAATCAAGCATCCAGCAAACAATAGTTGAAATTGTCTGAACCAGGACTCGAAGCAAGGACCTCGCCATGGTGGTTTACCCATATGACTCCCCAGCAGGAATGTATGACTTCGTGAAGTATCCACTCGGCCATACAGCCGACTATTTTAAGTTTCTTTGACTGTATATAAATTTCTAGCATTTAAAGTGATTGAGAATGTTGTAAGGTCGCTTCAATGTTGGTAAAATTTTAAAGTTGAAAGGAATTCTCAAGTGCAGCTTAAATTTCAAACAAATGTGACCATTGAAATATTATTTTCTTTCAAAATGGTTGCCATTTCTGCACGACCACATATATATAAAATGGGCAACAAAGTCAACAAAGATTTTTCTTTTCAAGTTTTTGACAACGTGTTTAACGCGTGATCCACGTTGACAAACGTTTCAAGTGGAAAATTATCAAAAATCCATTGCCCGCTCAACGCCCATCCGGGGCCTTCCCGGAGCCCGCCAGGCACCTACAAAGGGCCTGACCAGTGTACGACAAACACCCTTTGACTGCCCGACAGGCGCCCATTGTTATTTTGGTCATTTTCTATAGTGGGTGACCCTCGGACTCTCAAAGGGCTTTTGTTCCACACTGGTCAGGCCCTTTGTAGGCGCCCGGCGGGCTCCGGGAAGGCCCCGGATGGGCGTTGAGCAGGCGATGGATTTTTGATAATTTTCCACTTGAAATGTTTGTCAACGTGGATCACGCGTTAAACACGTTGTCAAAAACTTGAAAAGAAAAATCTTTGTTGACTTTGTTGCCCATTTTATATATATGTGGTCGTGCAGAAATGGCAACCATTTTGAAAGAAAATAATATTTCAATGGTCACATTTGTTTGAAATTTAAGCTGCACTTGAGAATTCCTTTCAACTTTAAAATTTTACCAACATTGAAGCGACCTTACAACATTCTCAATCACTTTAAATGCTAGAAATTTATATACAGTCAAAGAAACTTAAAATGGGCATTTGTTTTCAATGCGTGCTATAATTTAATACATTTGTCAACAAAGTTGATTCACGTGGAAATGCCTTTTTAATCCCAAAAGTCCCGATGTGTAATTGGTCGGTTCGTGCTATAATGTGCAGGAGAGCTAGATACAAAGCGAGTCGCAATACACTCGGCGTGAATGAATGGTCTGAGTCACACATGATTGGCGCGGCTGAAAAGCGTTGCAAGGGGAGGAGAAGGACGCTATATCTACATGCAGAGGAGGGGGGTAGAGAAAGCAAGGAGGGAGAATTGGGCTCAGGGGACGACTGGAGAAGAAGGAAGAGGAGAGGAGGAGCGAGACGGAAAAGGCTGGACAAGATGTGTGACCCGGAAGGGCGGACCGAGCTGGTTCGTTGATATCCCACGGGTCGGGACAGCGTGCTTTCTCTCGATGCGCACACCCTCAAGTTTCGACTGTCGCGTCTTCTTCCTTCAAGCTCAAGACATGCAATCCCGCAGGACCATCTCAAACGCATCACGCCCTCTTTTCCAATTCATCCTGTCGTCGCCTCCCCAATCTCAGTATGACGACCCTCGTGGATGGTGCATGAATACACTCAAGCCTTCTCTCAGCCGCCGCACGTAACCCCCACTAAGGCGTGAAGGGAGACATCCTCATTCGTTTCTACAACACCGGGTATGTGCGGACACGGACTCGAGTCTCCTCTCGTTCAACCACCGCTCCGTCCTTCAGCTTCGTCCCTCCGTCCTTGTTTCGCGTCCCACCTCGATTCTCTATGGATCGTACGCCTACTTCCGCATCTCTCATCCTATCCAGCATCACCTCCGCGGCCCATACGTGGCGAATCGACTGGGATGTCGATACCTCCCATGCTCTCCCCACCTCGTCATCTGCCTTCCCGATTACGAGCACTCCTAACCACCCCAATCCTTCGTCCCTTCAGTCCATCCCTTCCTGGCCACCTTTCCAGCAACACACCACCGACAAATCGTACAGTCACACGCGCCTCATTCCCTGCAACTGTACTCCTCATAAGGCGCGCCCACTCCTACGCAAACGATCCATCAATCAGGTCGTTCTCCTGTTCTGCGTGGTTCCGATCTCTATGGACTAGACTACACTGTCCGCAGGCGAGGGCATAAACGATGATGGGAGAATTCATCGCCTGTCACTCGAGTTCATCGTTGAGGCCTTTGGTGCCCATCGTCGGCAGAAAATCGGGGTAGAAGATTCAGGCATGATCTGAGTCGGCAGTCGACCACGGGTGTTAGAGGAACGACGGAGTTAATATGTTCTAGTACCCGAGTACGTTCCCCTTCGTCCCTCCCCTCTATATCCTCCGTCTAATTCTAATTCGATATCCTGTCCCACAGACACCACCATCCGCACCTGATTCATCTTCACAGCACCTCAATGTGTCTTGCCGTCCAACGACCCTTTTCTACTGCTCTTACTTCTACACTATCGCTCTTTGTTAGCCCTGCCGTTGCGACTCGCAACACCGATCCATTCACGCCCACGCCCCGTCCTCCGGGTTACATACTTGCAAGAACCGTGTGCGTGCGAGGACTGCGAATTGTTGAGAACCTACGGCGCATAACGTCGATCAGGCCGAATATCCGGGTGGAAGGGTTGAGATTTGAGGTGCTGGTAGCGGGGTGTTGGACGAACGAGAAGTATCTTTTACCTACGTAAGTACTTTTGTACACCCTCTTCCCATCCCTCTCTCCTTTGCATGTGTAAAGAGTGTCACTGAATACGATCTGATGTAGTGCGTTTCATAGAAATCGTCCGTACGAGCTCCGTCCTCGTGCCGTCGACCTCAACGTCGGCGCTCCTACTGCTCTTCGTCCTTCTCAAGACAGCAACCAGGGTCTGCGGCGCGTCGTAACAAACTGTACGACCCTCGCCCGTCGTGTGTCGTCCTCGATTCCATGCGTTCTAGGCTTATGGAGGAACCTAGACGCTGATCCTACATTCCTGGAACCGAAAAGGTGGAATTCGGAGGGAAGACGTCAAACGGCGAAGGTTGAACGGAGATGGAGGAGACGGTGGATGGATGAAGGGGATGGATTGTCTACCAGTTTCTCGGCGTCGTGGTGGCATTTCTCCGTTGTTTCTCTCCTTATCGAGCTCGCTCATCTCACTTAGATCGGATTGATCTCGTCTCAGTCTGCTTTACTCTACTCTACTCTACCTCACCGCACAGCATCTCACACCGACCTTCCATCTTTTCCAACACGTTGACCTGGGTCATGCTTGAAAGTCAAAGGCTTCCGAAGCATAGCATAGCATGAAGCATGTGCATCGCGCCTCGGTATCTTGTGTCGAGGCATTCTCCTCTCCCTTTTGCGGTGTTCCTAGCTGGACGGTTGGATGGATGGGTGGATGGTGCAGGATCACGCAGAATGCTCATGCCCTTGCGAAGTGAAGGAATTGTGTTGTGGGTATCCGGCGCTCGTCAGAGATGCGAGTTGTGAGAACCATTCGCCCTGCGAGTTATGTACTCGCGAGGACGTCAGGACTATTGTTGTACGATTTAGGATTGGGATTTGAGGTGGTAGTTGGTTGTAAGAGGAATGAAACGAGATGGGTCTTCCGCGGCGCTCTAAATTTGTGCGCTCCGTTTCTTTCAGTTCCTCTTCGTCAGGCTCGTCGTTTCTTTTTCTAATTCACGCTCCGGCGTTCGATGAAAAAACATGAATAGGAAAGAAGAGAGACGGGGCGAGGGATGGACGATTTTCCCGCTGGGCTTCGTGAATGTACATATACATGAACGGGTCGGCGACCTCGCAATTCGGGACCACTCGTGCGCGTGCGTCGTCCCCGCATCCCCTGATGCAAGGGTTATTATACGAGTGTGTGGTTGATATGTTTTCGGAGGGAGACGGAGAAATGAAATGGACCTTTTGGGGGTGCTGCGTATGCATCCTATTTCATCCTTCCATCTCTTCTTAATATCATTGATTTCGCTCACTCATTGTTTCCATCCCATAGGAAGTACTCATGCTTGTATCGTGCGCTCTTTCACAGCTCGTGTATTTATATCATGAGGTGTCAATGTTCTCTTGCTCTCTTTCCCACGCCCTTCCGATCTTAAACGTTCTCGTCCATCATCATCATACTCCTCTTACTCTGCAGACGGTCTCCGTTCAGCATTGGATAACTGTACAACTCGTTGCTATCGACCACCACATGATGTCCTCCAAGCTCAGGTTGTTCTACGAATCTCTTTTATTTTTCCACTTACACATATTCGTTGGATGTGGTGTGGCGATGACTGCCGACTTGGCGTCCGTACACGCCATATTGTAGGCGAGGGAAAGCCCACCATGAAGAATTAGGGCACTTGGACGCCAAACACATCCGTAGTCCCCTCATCGAAGAGGAGTCGTGATGGTTGGAAGCTATCGTGCGCAATTCGCGAACAAGAAGGTCCGAGTATGACTGCAACTTCCTACAGGGAAGGGGGTGTTTCACCGGGAAAGCTTTCAGTCTGATACACACTCAGACACCCTCCGTACTTGGATTACCTATATACTAATCTTTCGCTGCTACTTGGATGTTAGATCGGCGAGACACGCAAAATCTCGAACCCCTCTGATCAAGTTATTACATTTTTTTCGGTCGCTTTGTCGTCGCCTCCTTCATTTCGTATTGGTTCCTGTTTCTCCCGGTTGACGCTAAGGACTCAGATGATGAAAATGCAAATACTGGTTAGGGAAGAAGCCACGCCCTGCATTGAGACTGCTATTAATTCGGTACGCATTAGATATTCACCTCATTTACCTTCTTTATGATTCATTCATCTAGGGAGGCGCATTTCGTAGCTTCATAGGCTTCCTGTTCTTTTTTTTCTGATGCCGGAGTGCCATCCCTTAAACTGATTTTTCCATCATCTGCCCCTTCACGACGATTTCGATAATTTCCGGTCGCTTTCTTTATCCTATGATACCAAATCACGACCTGTAGCACAACTTGCTGCTTTGTGAGTGATGAACAGCTTTTTTGAGAGATCGGACGTCGTTTGGTCCGACCAGGATGGACGAGTTCATAACTTCTACGTTGTAAGCATTCGTTCTCGCGCTCTCTCTTCGTCAACGGGTCCTTCATGGGCTTATCGTTTTTTCTTCTTCTTTCAAACAGGATTTCTATACAATCGTATCTTTGGCTGAGCGAAGGTGTAAGAGATATCATATAATATGTTGTGGGGAGGTAAGCATCGAAACCATGAATTCCATGTCTTACGTTATTCAAAGTGTATCGCGAATCTTCAGCACATTTACTTGTCCTCTCCGAAGACACTAGGAAGACGGATGATTATATCACTTTTGTTTGAGCAATGGAATGAAATTGCGTTATGTGGGCCCTTAGTGAGTCTTTCTGCTGGCTTGGACTGGCGTTTGGCTGTAAAGCCACGCTGTGTTTCTCTCATGTTCTCTTTACATATCTAATCTTTTTATCTTACATACAGGAGCCAATCGACAATTGGACAATATTTCACGATCGAGATTTCTTGGGTGAATACAAGTGTAGGATATCGCAAGCGAGGTACGTATCTGGATCATTATGACTTTTCTGTCTGTATTATTGAATGCATCTCGTGGATGATCAGATGCTTTCAACTTTCAACTTTCAATCCTGAATTCCCGCTCCTTCATCCTTTCTTGGATATTGTGATCTACATCCACATTCCAATTCTTTCTTTTGGTCCGTATGTTATGTTGACGTGCTTAGCTCGATTTTCGCTGTACTCATCTGCCTTGGTCTCCGGCGTCATAGCACTTACGGTGGTCATCGCGATTTCACCCGACACGACCACCAAGCCTTGAACTGATCGTTCAACTTTGTTTTTCTAAGAACAAGTCGGATGGTGGTGACTTTTTGAGGCATGGGGAATTTGTGCGGTGCTCATGTATCGTAATCGTCTTCTCCACGCAGCAGCTCCGACTCCGATTCTCTGCGTTCGGCGTTCTTCCTTTGTCAGATCAGAGTCCCACCACCTGCTCTTTCTTGAGCGATGAACAGCTTTCCGGAGCTTTAAACCTTCGGTCAGCCTGAAGTGGAGGCGGTTGTGAGATTTTTGTTGTAAGTCTCCGCTCTTGTATACTCGTCGAAATATCCCCGGCTTATTTTTCTCTTTCTCAAAGATGGACCCACAGCGACATAGTATGAAGATCGGCTAATCCTCTGTGATCGATATAGCAAGTGTCTCTTTAATTGAGTCTAGGTGTTGGAAGATCGTGTATTAATATGGTTTAACCGTGGTACGTATCGAAATTGTCATGAGCTTTGTGTCTTTACTGATTTACATATCGCGAAATTTAGATAATTTGAATGGCATATATTCGCTCCTTAGTCTATTCTCCACATAGACTCTACTTACTGGAGTGAGACTATGCATCAGACTAACTCCTCAATACCATCGGCGAGTCTCGGACCTTCCTCAGGATGCTGAGCCGTGTCGATCTTGAAACGAGGTATGTTTTGATCTCTGTCGTCTTTTCTTTTTTGTTGTCTGGCTCTGACACAAGATCTACTTCTAGATACGCTTACGAAGAAGAATCCGCGATGCACGCGAGGGTTTGATGACAACATCGCACCTCTGCCTCCGATCATCGCTGCTGATAGTGAAGATCAACCCAAGTTTCAGATAAAGAAATAAGTTCTCTTTCTAGACTTTCTTGCGTTGAGGTTTCTCTCGACCCGTCTAGTTGTGGTTCTTACTTTCTATACGAATTTTAGGTTGGAAGGACGCTTTGTCAATCCATCTTGGAGCCTGCGGTCACTCTTGCAATTCGTCTGTAGATTCCTGTACTCATACGTCAATGTTTTTGCTACTCTCACCATGGTACCTGTAGCCGATTCAGAAGTACTTCCGGTAATCATCCCGATTTCTTCCAGCGTCATCATATGCCAGTCTGTATTCACCTGTATCTTAAGGCGAACGTGGAACGACGCCGACTAGGCCCTCAAGCTCGAGGCTTGTGGAGCACGACACACACTGGGAGTTACCTTTGGCATTAGTATGACCATTCATGTCTTGGACCATTCTGTATCTGGGGAGAGTCCGAATGAGACGGTGTTTATGGGGGGGTTGGGGCTGGAGGCGGGTTGGGTGTGATGTGACGTTCAACGTTCGTCCTTGTTGTCTTTGTTTATCCAACTATCTGACGATTGTCCTTTTTACTCGCAGACGGCGATTGTTTTCTACGAGTGTTAGCGATGATACTGATATGTAGGATAGCGTTGTCGCCAGGGTATTTTTCTATGATGGATGACGGATGACGGATGTGGTGGACCTGGTATTCGACCATGTCGGTCGGGTCCTATGTCATCGAAAGGAGTAAAAGGGGAAGGGGGATACTGCAGACCGTATGTCAGGGTACTTTTTTTTTCAATATTCAGATGTATATATATATATTACTTTACTTTTTCAATATACAATGAGGTTCGTTTTACGAGTATGTTTGCGGTGATAATTTCGTTTTATCTTCAAAGAAAAAGAGTGGGAGAGAGGTTCATTCGCTTGGGATTTGTGTGTTGCGAAGTCGATAAAGTTGGCATTGGTAGACATTTCGAGAGATATTATTTCGTATTTCGAGTGGAGGCTCATTATATTGTTATCGGATACAGGTGCTTGAGTTTATACGAACGAGGGAAGGCGAAAAAGAGGGAAGGCGAGAAAGGTATGGGATAGGCAGTATGTTATATGGGCGATAGTGTAATAGTAGATGGATAGGTGAATAGAAAGAACCATTCCGAAAATGTCAACGAGAAACGGGCACGGGAACCACAATATGGTAGAGGAGTCGAACGTCCTCACATACCGTGCGCGTTGAGGTCGTGGACTATGTAAAGGACGGCTTTCGGGTGTTGGATCACATCATGCGTATTGAATGAGAGGAGACGCTAGGAAGAGGGAATAACTCGATACGAGAAATGCAGAGATTCGAGCGCGAGCGTGTATATAAAGAAAGGAGGTATTTACGAGAGCGTTGAGGTACCTAGACCAAGCAGCGAAGATGGGTGAGTGGCTGAAAGTGATGGGCGAGGCTGAGATGGTGATATCGCGTATAGTATGTGTAGGACATGGACAGTGAGCGAGCATGGTTCAGAGTACGAGCATGAGTGGAGACAGAAGTACGAGCGAGCAAGCGAGGGCGGAAGGAGTGAGCCGCGGGGGATAAGACAGATGGGATGGAACAGCACAAGATTAGATGCGGAAAGCAGGCCTTGACCGTCTATGGGACGAGCGGGACACGCAGGCGGAGAGAGGGTCCAAGAGCAACGCTAGAGAGAGCAGTCTGCTATCTGAATCCGGCGCACGCGAGGGAGGACAATCGGATGTGCTGGTGCTAGTGTTAGTGCGCTGTAGGTATGAGACGGTTCCGAACGCATGTGCGCAGCTGATGGGGGAGAATTGTTGTATGCATGCTAGGACACGTATGAGCAAGACGAGTGGGGTGGGAGGACTGAGCGAAGGGGTGGGGCTTATGAGAGCATTGGATTATGGACAGAAGTAGGTGAAGGCGATGGCGCGTCCGTGTGTATGCATGCAGAGGAAGAGAGCGGGGGTGAGCGAGGAAGAGAAGGGGAACGAGGGAAGCCGAGAGAAAATTGATTCAAACCGGCCCGTGAGCCGTTGGTTCAACTTTTCACGCGTCTGGCCGCTGTCCTTCGACCTCCCCATGGAACCCAAACGCAGTCCGTATGCGAAGAGCTCGGTGCCTTCTGCTTTCGACAGCGCAATGGGATCGTCGCCTTGGCTTCTCGAACGCCTAACTTTCCATCCTTCGTCCCTTCCGTCCACCCGCATCGCCACATCGCCGCCTCTTCCCGCCTCGTCCAGTCACACTCTCTGCATACGGACTCCTTCCCATATACGTAACTTAGTGCACATGTGGACCAAAAGGCGCAAATACTCCATACTTCGCATCTGCATCCCGCGTCTTTGCCTAGGTCGATGAATTGCGCAGAGTTCTCAAGGGCAATCGGTCAGCTGTGATGGACGGATTCATACCTGATCGTTCGAGTTTCTCGCAAGGGTGTAGACGCTAGCTCGTTGATACCAACATCGAAAGCCAGATAATCTGGGTGGCGAGGTTGGAATCTGAGACGATTACTAGGTGTTGGAGGAATGATACGGCACTTTCACCCACGTCACCCACGTAAGTACTCCTTCCTTCCGTCCCTCCTTACTCCTCCATCCGCCATCCAATTCTGATCTGATCTACCATTCTATACACAGAAACCATCCCCGCCACATCCATCGTCACGGCACCTACGAGTCGATAGGCCTTACCCTCGACCTCTTTTTACTGCTCCTATGTTATCACTTTTTGTCTTCCTTACCGCTGCAAACTCGCCATATCGCTCTACTCACACCCACGCCCCGTCCTTCCTCCAAAGTACTTGAAAGGACAGTGTTTGTGAGAAGGAGTGAGTTGTGGGCAGCTGTGGAGTGTAACGTTGGTCAGGTAGGAGATTGGGGTAGAAGGGTTTGGATTTGAGGTGGTAGTTGGGTGTTGGACGAATGGGATGGGTCTTTCACATACGTGTGTAGGTACTCCTTTATTCTACCCGTCCTTCATCTGCAGAGGATCTGATGTAACGCATCCTACAGAAATTGTCCATGTGCCGTCCATCCCACCGTATCTCAATCAAGACCTTCTCCTTCCTTTGCTGCCGCTCTTGAGGACGCGTCCAGTCCGGTACGTACTCAGGCATAGATCTTTATCTCGTTGACCTTCCTTCTCATTCATTTATCTAGGAAGGCGCCTTTTGTAGCTTTATAGGCATCCTGTTGTGTCTTTTCTAACGCCGGTGTACCATAACTCATACGCGTTTTTCCATCGTCTGCACCAGACGACGACACCGATTATTTTCGATCGCTCTCTTTCTCCTACCAAATCGCGACCTGGTTGCACAACTTGTTGTGTTCTGCAAGCGATAAACAGCTTTTCTGATGGATCGAACGTCGTTCAATCGGCTTGGACCGCCCGCTCTTCCGTGCGCGATGAACAGCTTAAAACTGTCGGCGAGTGAACCAGAGACCATTGTGAGATTTGTGGTACTTGTGGTGTAAGCCTCTTTGCGTTGACGCTCTCCTCGTCAAATCATCCCTGGACTTATTTCTTTCTCTTTGAACTAGGAGCGTAAAGCGACATATACGTAGGATGGGCTGTCGAACGAAATTGGTCGAAATTATTGTCGTTGTCTCTTCTGTTGGGCGCAGGTGCTGAGAGATCATATAAAATGATGTCGCAGGCGTGGTACGTATCGAAATTATCATGAGCCTTTGTGCTCTTACTAATCGTTTATCGCGATACGCAGATGATGTAAAGGGCGCGTACTCGCTTTCTAGTATTTTTTCTCCATGGACTATACTGGAGCGAGACTATGCGTCAGGGCCATCTCCTCACTGCTATTGGTGAGAATCGGTCCTGTCTCAACCGGACGATGGGACGATGTACTAACGCTAACGTCTATCTTTAATTGAGGTGCGTTTTGATCTCTCTGTCATTTTTCATTGTCTATCTGATATAGGATCAACCTACAGGTACGCCTACGAGTCTTTATCTACGATGCGCGCGATCAGACTGTAGAATTTGATGGCAATATCGCACCTCCGAGTCTGATCATCGCTGCTGGTGTTGAAGATCTGATTAGAAAAATGTGGGCTCCTTCATTATCCTCGTGCGTTGAGGCTTCTCGCAACCCGTCATATTCGTGATTCTTATCTTCTACCCGAATTCTAGCTTGAAGAGGTGCGCTTTTTCGAACTATCTTGGTGCCTGCCATCGCACATGCAGGTCGTCTGCTGGTACATGCGGGTCGTCTGCTGGTACATGTACGTAGCCCAATCGAATTTCGCCATCGTCTCCGTCGCCGTAGTACTTCCGATCCAGGTGATCGTCCCGATTTCTCCCGACGTGGTCGTACGCCTGACGAGCTCGAGGCTTGTGGAAACACAAGACACCCTTGGCATGACCATCCATGTCTTGGATCGATCCGTCGTTCTGATTTGGGAAGCATCCGAGTCGGAAGTTGGTCTTCGAAGAAAGGCGAAGGAAGAGAGAGATCATGTCTTGCGTTTTTTTCCAAGTTCTGGTTCCGGTTTTTGATAAGCAGAGCGGGGGATTGTATTTGTGTTATTGCGAAATTGGGATTACAGCCTGAGGGTGGACGTATATACTCGTATCTCACGAGGGGTACGGTCGAGTAGCCTTGGAATTGTGATCCGAGTCAAGGTACATTGCGGTTTTGAGAGTAATCTTTTTCGGGTGGGAGGCTCAATATATTCCTGATATCTGCATTTTATGCACCGAGAATGGGATGTGATTTTGTGAATAGAACGCCTGAACGAGGCAGAACTGTAGGATATATGTACGTCATACGCGATAGCAGATGGATAGATGGTGAAACAACGCGTCCGGTAAAGAATGCGCACAAGCACGGTGATAGGGCAGACGTATTTATGTACGGCAAGATATAGAATAAAAAAGAAGGGATTGGAGGAAGCCAGATGAGAAATGCGCGATGCGATGGGATATAAGATGATATCGTAGAGAGTGTGGTTCGCCAGATTTAAAGTAAAGAACAGCAGTTAGACACCGTATGATATATAAAATTCAATACACTAGAGGCGGTCCGTTATGCATTTATGGCTGACGCAGTAAGCCATCTATTCATGAACAGAAGATTTGAGGAACACTTGGGAGTGAGTTGGATAGTTGAAATTATCTAGAGCTTTATATGTCTTCCTCACAGCCATGGACTCTTCTCCACCTTTTGTGCGCACGAGTATTTGGAAGAGCACAGCATAGTATGTTTTCCTCACAGCTTTTGCGTCTAGTCCCATTTGCCTCGTGGTGTATCACATGTACATTTAGATATACTTAGACGGTGCGCGAAGTTCGGACAGTTTCAGGGATCATGATCATTGGTCACGCCAGCGTGTGCTCGGCTGACAGTGAGAGCCCTCTTGCCATACCACATCTCACTCTCTCGTTACCGTCACCGTTTGTTGCTGAACCTATATCGCCCATTCGCAAATGATGGATCGTAGCTCTGGTACTTGAAAAGCAATTTCTTTGAAGATCGATAATGCTGATCCCCATCAGGTAGCCAAAAGGCGCACAAAGCAGAAAAAACGGATCGACGCAGCGATACCACAGATAGCACTGGCGAAGGCGAGTCGAATGCGCCTCTCAAGGGAAGCGCAAAGATAAGTAAGGATATTATCCCTCTTGTATATTGCATGACTAAATCAGACAATCGCTCGCCAAGTGTCAGATGCCAAAGGCCAAATTCTGCTCGATAGTCTGCGAAATCTGATTTTTCCCCTTATCCAAAATGTGGTTCCGACAGCGAATGGTGATTCCAATATATGTAATCACTTAGAGGATGTCTGATGGTTCTCTATAGACATAGCTAGCGGTCCAGAAGCAGAGCTATTCCTCGTCGCGCTACAGAACTACATTGTCAGCATTGTTTGTCCTCAAACTGCGCAGAATCCCATCGCAGGGCTGTCTGAAAAAGTTATCAATTTGGAAGGTACATACTACTCTCTGTCTTCAATATATATTAAGGTCTTCAAATTTGAAATAGAACTTGACTCGCCACAAGTACATCTGAAGAAGGACGAGGTGGATCACAAAGATGTGCTGAAAGGTGAGTGAATCCCTTTTTCAGTCTCAATGTAGTCTTACCATATAATGCACTGGATCAACTACCAGCTGTTGAAGTAACAGAAAGCAACATAGTCATACCTCATCATATCAACGACGAACGAAGCAGTAAGTTTTATGGTTTTCGAAACAAAAGCAAAAGAAGTAAATATTGACTTTCTCTTAGTTGAACTACAATCCCTTCTTACTGACCTGCATGAACGAGTCTTCAATCGATTGCCCATACGGCTCTTGTACTTCAAAAAGCAGGATGACTCCAATCTTTTGAAGATATCCCTGCTCTACCGCTCAGAAATCTACTCGACCCTCACAGAGGCGCTCACGAGAAGATACATGTGCACGCCCTGGGAAGACCCGGGTCGTTTTCGGTTGATAGATTCCGTGACAGAATATGCCATCTTATCTCATACTTGGCTGCG
>MU155632.1:0-17943 GCA_015484465.1 Pholiota conissans
GCCTGGCCAATGCCTGCGGTAGCTCCTGTGACTACCATGACCGGTACGTAAGAAGGATTGAATGCGGCATTGGCATCTCGAGATTCGAGGAAGGTGGGCATTGCAAGGTTTTCAGTTGGAGTTGGACGTCCAGTTCGACTTTGGGATGGTTCGTGTTCTAGCCGAAAGTTGAACACACTCATATATTTCTGCGGCTCCGCTGATACGTATGACTCGCCTGAACTTTGAAAGCACCAGTTGAGTATGTTATTGAACAAACAGACAGTTCAACGCTTTAACAACACAACTAATTTCTCTCAGCCTTGTCATCGGAAAGATCCTTACCAACGCTCCATACACTCGTACAAGGGCCCGGTAGGATGGCCACAGTGTTGGGCGCCTATTTTCGGACTCATGCTATTTTTAGTTCTGGGTCACAGTTCTGCAGAGTTCGATGCTCGAGAAACACGGCATGAGGTGTTCATGATTCAGTCGAATACAAGCATGAGAAGTAGGAACTCCCGGGTATCAGTGAGGGCATTATCATAAATCACAGTGAGAGCCAGGACATATGATTGTGGCTGGGTTCCCAGCATCTATAATGTATACGTCCCAACTCTCCAGATCATCCAAGAGTCACATCTCTTGGAGAGGACCCGGGTAGAAATTAGATCGGGATGTGACTCTTTGAACCCCATTATAGATGAATATGAATGTGAACGCTTAATTGTTGAGAGTCAATTGAGTTTATGGATACTCTCTCGGAAGGCGAAAGAGGTGTAAGGATGGTCCTTATAAGAGGCTCTTGAGACTTGAGCCAAAAACCATGACCAGCCGGCTCACAAAAATCTCACTTATCGCATCTTCGAAAGATGCTGATGTATAAACTTGGCGCTGCACCGCCCGCAATTTAATGTGCCATACGGACCCAATATGCAGTTTGGAGGGCGATGTCAATACAATAAGGATGATCGTAATCAAACACCAATTATTCTAACTAGCTGTTCTTACGGGAAGATTAATAGGCTAAGTTGCCTACAAGATCAAGGAAATCAGATGAATCAGATATCTGCTGGCTTCTGGTGCGCCTCAATGCGGCGCTGACTGATGAATTCAGAGTCCTGGTCCAAGTATACTACATCAATATTTTTAACTCCTTTCATATCATCTTACTTGCGCATTGGCATCGAAGCGAGAAGGTTTCAAAAAATGTTTGAATGTTTATGCTACAGTTTTTATGATTGCAAGAAAGCAGGGTGATTTTCGCAAGTAATGACAACGTAAAACCCTGGAGAAATGATCAGTAAAATTTATATGCGCTTGACGCCCGTCGATAGTCAAGCGCTCCCTGAGAATCGACGCTCAACGAGTAGCGGTGTGGCTGGAGAGTGAAAGAAAAAAGATGAAAGACACCGCAAGCGTAAATCCAACGACTCCCAACAACAACAAAAATTCTCTTTCTCGACGGACATACGATCTCCTAATAATCAATCGAGTGAAGAAATGGCAAGATCCCTCCCCAAACTAGTTTAATCCCCACCGCTCCATCCCGACTCGACTAGAACTCCGACGCCCTCAATACGATCGCTCAAGGGCGACGCGTGCTGGGTACTGGATCGAACCCTCCGCGCCCGCCATCGCGGCGCCAAACGACGGGAATGCAGCGAAGGGATCGTTGGGAGACGGCGCAGTGAAGTCCTTGCGCACGATGGTGGACATCCTCCCAAACGACTTGCCGACACCGGGGCTCATCAGGGACTCACGGATCTTCCCCAGCGCCGCACCGGGAGTGGGCAGGCCAGGGGACCAGAGAGCGCCGTCAGCGCCCGCATACATTAAAGGAGGCTGTCTGGCGGAGCGCAGCGTCATGTCGAGCTTCTCCTCGTACTCGACAGCGGACTCCGGATATTCCAGCGCCGTCACCATGGGCTCGTCGAGGTCGGCAGAGACCTCGCTCGCGGAAGGCTCGAGCGAGATGGACTGCCAGAACTCTTGGGTTAGGGCATCCATTGCGAGCGGAGCGGGCTTGTGGGGCCGATTCAACGTAGCAACCGCAGGGCTAAAGACGGAGCGCCCGAGTGGCGACGGCGTAGGCGCGTAGCTCTCGACGCCTAAGGTCAGTCTGGGAGCAAGGCTGAGATCCTTCTTGGGGAGGCTCTTCTTCTCCCGCCGGCGCTCTTGCAGGGACATCGCGCGAGCACGGGCACGAGCCGAACCGCTGGGAATCGTGTTGTCGCGCGACGCCTGCCTGCCCCTCGTGTCCATTTCATCCTTCACCAGCGAAGCACCGCCAGGACCCAACTCCTTCACTTCAGTGGGGGAGATGGGAGCGGAAGGGAAAGGCGACCGCGGATACGAGGATAGTGCCTTGTCGAGACTCTGGCTCGGGCGCGTCACTTTCTGAGTGCTGAGGAACGCTGCGAACCGAATAGTACTGGTGGCAACTCTGGCGTCGTTAACCTTGGCTGCGGGCTGTATCTTGGGCGATCGTGGATCCTCGAATTCCGTGATGACCGGGGATGGCTGGTACTCGAGTGTGCGGAATCCTTTTGGAGCGGCCTGGAGTCTGAAGCCCTCGACGGAAGGTGAGTAGACACGTTCACCCCATCCTGGCATCGACAACGGGTTAGGAGAGATGGAGATGGGGGCACGATCATAGGAGCCTGGCGAGTGAGTGGCGAACGTCGCGACGAGCTGCGAGGGCGAGGGTGGGAAGTGCACATGGGGCGACTTGAGTGCCTTTGCGGCAGACGGCGAGAGCTGAACGGAGAAGTTCGCACTCTGAATGAAGGCAGGCGACCTGGGAGAAAGCGCTAAAGGTTCTGGACGCCTCAGCACAGATCGGATGGACCTGTTTGTGATGATCGAGCGTGCGTTGATTCCATTGCGGAGGATTGACTGTGGTTGAGCGGCCATTTAAAGGTGAGCTTCAATGTATGTTTGATTATTTGAAAGGAAAACGCGAGGTTGAGAAAGTGTGGTTGGTTCTTTTTGGTTTGTTGGAACGAGCAGTGTCTTGACCAGCAAGGCAACGTCGGTAACTGTCATCACTTTGTGTCAGTACTGGCGTTGAAACTGCCTGCAGAAGAGGGCAAAAGGGCACGTACGTCGTTAATATTCGTGAGGGACACACTACAAGTGGTGGGGAAAATAGTACGTCGCCCTCTTTCTTATATATCATCACCAGGTTGCCATAGGGAGTTAGCGCAGGGCCTCACAATTTCTGCCGCTGATTGGACGCCGCACTGGCTCAGTACAGCCTCGTGTGCTTGTAACGTACTGCCCCTCCTATTATTGTCAATCCATCATCACGTTGTGCGCATCTCACCTGGTTTTTTTATCCTATCTTCCGACAGTCAATTCAGGCTTCGTATTATCGAGGGCACAAAAACGAGTTTTCTATGTGTATTCGTACATGGGAAGTAATCGAAGTTGCGACGGAAAATCCGACTTCATGACATCGACGGTTTACTTCACCGGTTCGTTTCCCGTGGTTATTCAAATATTCGTGTTTCATCAAATTCCAACAAAGCGAGGCAAATCTTGATCATTTTCATATAGTATAGACCCGCTTCTCAGCTGTATGTCAGAAACGCCCACTTCGATGATCAATTCATGACAGGTCGTCGTAATTTCCCACTCAAGTCGGTGTGTTCCCTCACGAATGCGATAAAACTAAAGATAAAACACATATTTTTCAGCTAAAACTAAACTAGTCAGGCGGAACCGACATCCTTACAGAGCATGTACTATGACAAATGCCCTGGAGGTCAATTTCCCGGAGGCTCGAAACTGGCGACTCGTTGAGAACCGGCCCTGGATTTGTATCCATCCATGATCACCCCAGCACGACGCGGTGCATTTGTTCGGTTTGCGCCTTCCGTTCTATGATGCTGTCTTCTTTGACTGCACAGCTCATCCGTGCTGAGAATGACTCCATGTTCCCATGCTCCATCAGTGCCAGTTTATGTATATCCTGCTACACCGCAAATGTCCTACTGGGACTATCATCCAGACATACTACTATGTCGATCATGTTAGATATCTGCAGAGCAGCTGGACAGCTGATATGCCAGTGATGGATCGCCCACCAGTTAATGTCGCGCTGTTACACCAAAGTACAGTACTCGAGTATCCTTACGTGGGTTCTTGGAAGGCTGTAGGCGGATGCGCCTCGTTGTATAAAAATAGGCGTGTATCAGCAACGGCGAAAGGCATGCCTGGATATCTGAGCACTAGATTAGCCTCTGCTTGCTCGGTGACTTCAGGGTGACTTACAAGCTCAACTGCCCACTGCTCTGCAATTTCCATTCTTCTTTTTTCATCTGGAAACCCGTTACGAATCTCGAGTAGGCCCAACTGACATACAGATACCGAGCCGACCATGTGGAACGTAATTCGGTCAAAACTTCTGCGACACACACCGCAGTATCGAGTCTTCCTGAAATCCCATGAACTTGGTGGTACTCTTCAAAATCCATAGTGGGCGTAGTCGATTCGCGATTTTTCACTGTCCGAGCTGATAAAAATGAATTTATTAAATGATTATATTCAGCTGAGCGCCCAGCTAGCAGAAAGCACAAATGTTGACCGCAGGATGACATCGGCGGTGAATGGCAGCCGTGAATTCTCTTTCGCGATCTTCCATTTGGCTTGTGGGGGTTTCTCAGGGTCGCCCGTGGAGTTGGAATAGATTATCGGTGGGCGCTCATCAGCGCCGAAGCGCTGACATTTTGCATTGGCCAAGCATAGGCTCGATGCTCTGCGGGGACAGGATATAAGCTGCATGCAAACTCGGACCTATGTACAATAGTATTGGGAACCTAGCCATGCTGGTGGGCGCCACGGCGTGATTCAAAGCGGCGTGTGCAGAACGACATCTATTCAACTCTGCAAATTTGGGCAGAATCACCAAAAATAACAGCAGTCGCGTGTAAGATGAGATGAGATGTCTCGTTGAGCGTGTGTGGGTGACAAACTTATTAATATTCTCCTCGTTGGCTAGTAGTTGCCTTGTCATTTTCCTTGGAGGCGGGGTTTCATGGAAGTCAACAAGTCTGTTTGGGCGTTCACCAGACTGTATACATGCTATGGTATCCGCTGGGTATCCAGTCTTGAAGCGCTGATTAGAGATGGATGGTGGACAATGCGCTTTTTACTTCGATGAAATAGCGACTCGGATATATATCTCCAATTGATCATAGTTGAATTTTAAGAGACGGTCTTGAGATAACTCACTTTTGGCGATTTGATAACAAGTTACTAGGTGTGTGGCAGGCGTTATTTTACAATACGTTCGGCGCTTATTACATTATGGTCAAGACGAAGATGAATTTTAGAAGAATATGGAAATTCCTCATTCTTCTACATCTGCGCCACCGTAGGTCAGACTTTGTGTAATACCCGTCTCAAAATTAGGTGTGTATCCACATACCTAGAAACCAAGATCGCATACCAGCGTCATTAGAGGCGGGAGGGACATAAATGACATCATTGGCGCCTATGACAAGTTGACTTCAAATAATACTACGCCATCCGTAGTGAGGTCTCCAATCGATTCATGTTCTCCCTATTTAACAGAGTCAATCTTCCGCTTACACATCTCTTCCAACAACGACCCACAGCTCGCATTGCACCTTTGAACCACACACAGCAAGTTCGCAAAATGTCCGCTCAAGATATCGTCACCGCATATTCCGTCGCCGTACCAGAGAAACAATCGCAAGAAATGCCTGGTCTAGACAAGAAGATGACGCCGCATCTGGAATACACCAAGCTCGAGATTTGGGACGACGAGGGAAAGCCTAGCCTCGTCGAATATCAGGGGAGTGGAAAGTGAGTCGAACCAATATATTCAAATCAGACGTTTGAATCGCTGAACGGGATTGATTGCGAAGGTTGAAAGGAAAAACAGCCATTATCACCGGAGCTGATAGCGGGATTGGGCGAGCTGCTGCGATCATGTTCGCCCGTGAGGGTTGTTCGGGGATTACCATCACCTATCTTCCAGAGGAAGAAGCAGATGCCAAGGACGCGAAAAAGATAATCGAGGACTCTGGCGCTAAGTGTAACATCACGTCTGCTGACCTCATGGACGAGGCAGCGTGCAAGAAGGTTGTTGATGATCACCTTCGAGCCTTCGGAAAATTGAACATCTTGGTGAACAATGCTTCGAAGCAATTGTGAGTGATATCATTTTATTTCGGATGCGATGAAGCTCACCTCGAGTATAGGTTCTGCAAGCAGTTCGAAAATATAGATTTGAAGAACGTCGAGAGCACCTTCAGGTCGAACATACTACAGATGTTCGCCCTCACGAAATTCGCTTTACCGCATCTCAACCGTGGGGCCTCTATTATCAACACAACCTCCGTTACCGCATATCGCGGGTCTGGCAGTCTCGGT
Organism: Pholiota conissans; assembly: GCA_015484465.1. Lineage (NCBI taxonomy): Eukaryota > Fungi > Basidiomycota > Agaricomycetes > Agaricales > Strophariaceae > Pholiota > Pholiota conissans. The sequence goes on from MU155632.1 coordinate 6,385, forward strand.
AGGTGTCTCATTTTTGACTGAGCATCGATGCCTATAACCTCCATTTTGAAGTCGACTACAGCGCCACCAAAGGAGCAATTATGTCGTTCACTCGCAGCCTAGCTGTCCAGCTCGCGTCGAAGGGCATCCGCGTCAACGCTGTTGCTCCAGGACCCATAGTTACTGCGCTGCAGTCCGGATCGCGTTCTGCTGAGAATATGGAAGGATTTGGCGTTGGAATGCCTCTACATGGCCGCGCCGGTCAACCTGCTGAAGCGGGTCCATCGTACGTATTTCTGGCATCCAGCGATTCTAATATCTTGACTGGCCAAGTCATCCACATAAACAGTAAGTCCGCCTTCACTTGTTCCTTCCTTAGGTGTGTTGTTGACACCGCTGTTTAGGCGGCGATCATATTGGGGGGTCTTAATTCAGAGAAAGATTGCATAGCATAATTTGAATTCTCGCCTTCTGAAATATGAATGATTATGCATAGGCTACTTCGATAAAGCCCTTTTGATTCGTGCTTTGTGGAGGAAGAGATCTCCCAGTCGTCGCTGAATACTGAAGCTTGATGGCGTTCACGGTATAAGAGTTTCAGGTCGACATTTTACGAAAAACATCTCTGTTCAGAGCTTTGGACAAGAGAGGAAGGAAGAGCGATGAATCATTGAATGCAGACCAACTCCCAAGGCAACCTAATCATGAGTATCGGCAACTTCCGGACCGACGTCGAAGTTGACGCGTACGTGCTGGGCCAATACTTTGTTGGTTACACCAGGTTCACTCTATCCAGATGTCTTGTCACTCCCTTTCTCGCAGTTTCTATAAAATACATTGAAGTCGAACGTCCGACGAAAATACATCTCGATAGCTTGTTTTCTTCTGCATGGATCGGCTGAAGCGCCTCAACACCTGCCGCTTATAGTCAACCTTCACCCCGACAGTCAAAGGACTGCCGTCAAAATCCCACTCTCTAGTCTTCCAGCTGATGCTGTTCCATAGTTGATGACCCCATATCGATCGTCGAATGAGCTTGCCTATTTGCGGTATTACCGGTTATTTCATCTTGGACAGACATTTCTAGATCAGTCGTAACTGCGGCGCCGGAAGACAGTGGTATTAGCCCAACTTGAAGAGGCCGCATGTTTGCGGCTTCCGTTGCAGAGCGACTTCCATCTAGAGAGTCACCTGGGACGAGCTCGGGAACAGATTGATTATCCAGAGATTTGTGGGCATCCGACTCTGCACTGGCGCCGTTCAAAACGGGAGGAGAAGACGACTCGTTCAAATCCCGAACAGGATCATCTTGATTTTTATCCTCTGAGATGAAATCACGGCTATCGGTGACGCTTTCGCGGGACACTATATCCAATTGCGGATGATTGGCGATGAGGGGTACACAGGTCGAGGAGGGGTCCAACTTGAAAGGATCGACAACTTGTGGTAGAGAGGCATGCTCTGGTGGCACCTTGGAAACGCTCTCTCGATCTGAAGCATGTCCTATACACAACATTTTCTACATTGAGAAAGCACAAACATAATGAAGAGAATGTGATATTACCTTTCTTTTTATTGGCTTCCAGACTGAGTGGATGTTTGAAGAGAGTATCCCACCACTCCTCTGAAAATCTATCTACCCACCTCCCTTTTTCCCGGGAGTAGTTCCCACCCTTGTTATTTTGGTCTTTTGCAGTCTTCTCCATTTCTTCAATTACCGATGTCTGGGCTCTATACCGTTGCAACACTTCGACAACGGGAGTTACTACAAGCAAAAGATCTGCAATTTTTTCTTCCGAGGGAGGTTTACGTGACCAAGGTGATGGAAAGTTATCTAGGAATGCCGACATGTAAACGGAAGATAGGTCAAACATGAGACTTGGGCTTGGATCCTTGGAATCCATCGATAACTCTTTATTGAGGTGGTCCACTATCAATCCAGATATTAATGTGAACTGAGCAATAACATCCCGTTGGGTGGAGGTGTTGCTATCCTGAAAATGGTGGCCGAGCATTGTTCCAAGCCATTCAATCGTGTTAAGCATTTCAGGGAGCACCCACATCGTGAATGATGTGGTATCCCTTGGAATTCGTTGAGAGGTTACCAGCTTAAATGTGGTACCAATTAGTTTCCCCAAAGTAACAGATCTCTGCCCTAGAAATACCGGAAAACTTAGCATTGAAGCAAATGGTATTCATTCTTAGTAAAATATCGTACCGATAGGAGAATTGTAAACATGTGCACTGGGCATTCTAAAGACTTCCAAACTACGGAGCCTTGCTGGACTAGTCACTCGAGGTGTTAGAGGTGTTAGAGGAGGAATATTTAAAGTCATCATATGCGACCACAATTCCAATTGGTATTGGCAGAGTGTAAGTGAAGTATGATTCCTCAGAAGGATATTCAGAAAACTGAGTGTTTCATCTTGACAATATAAATGCAAAGCGGTTGGCGGAAGATATGGATCGAGACTCTGATTGTAATGATAATTTTTGTAGTCGTATATTCCTCCATGAAGAACGTATTCCGATAAGGAACAGTGATGGACATTACTAGGTATATACAGTTGTTTGAAGTAATGGTGGCGACGGTCCTTTCGTCGAGAGGAAAACATCGTGTCGCCAGGCTCAGTCCAAATAGAAGACGAGATCTCCTGAAAACAGCAGATTGCTGCATGCAAGAATGAGTCTGTGTGCTTGGCTGTAGGCCTTTCCACAATAACACTGGCAAGGCTTTGAGTTACATCGCTGAGAGGAAAGGACTGATTCCACCACAATTGATGGTTATATAATAAGGGGTCCTTATCCAGAATGCATTGATGGTATGCATCTCGCACAGACAGCCATGCGCGATCGAAGGCAGGCCACGTCGGCTGTCTAAAAACATTCCTTAAGATTGGGAGGACATTGTACCGCCTGAAAAAGAGACTAGTTTTATTGAACAGAAGTGAGTGTATCTGAAAAACCAGATACGACAGGAACTGAATAACGGGGGAACATACGAATAGGACGACTCGCGATTGGGGAGATTTGTACGCGCAAGGGCTGGGAGGTGTTGCATAGGGATAGATACCAGTGAAGAACAGGAATCCTTGGCATATCGGGAGAGCCGTCGTGACAACAAGAAAAAAGAGTGTCAAACCCACAACAACGCAGACTGGAATGAAGAGTTTTTGTCCAAGAGGTAGCACAAAATCGATGAGTCCTGCCAAAAAGAAACCGACCGCAACTTGGAGAAGGACAGGGAGTGCTGCGAAGATTTGTGGAACGAACCAAACCTCAAGGGATTCGAGTCGCATATGGAGGATGGCAAATTTCTCTTTTGCAGAGAAATTGGGGTAGGATTGATGTTCCCGAAGCCATTGCAGGCAGATTGTGCCGATCAGGACAGTGGTAAGGCTGAGGATGAGGCTGATGAACCAGAAAACGTTGATGCGAATAGATGATGAGGACTGTGAGAATGGCACAACACTGGATGCAGAAGTGACGGATTGAGGCAGTGGGGCAGAGCCGTTCGCGATGTGGAAGAGCAGACCAATGATTGCGTCGTTCGGATCTGGTCTCAGAAACTTGTACGATTCGACCACGAATGCTGTAACCACAGCAGAGAATAGACCGGCCTTGTTCAAGAGGTGATTAGTAGAATCATAGCACCACAATGCGACTGAATTCTTACGAAAATTAAGAGATTTTGAACCTCGTCTTTCCATGCATTACAACGCACAGTATCAGCATCAAGCTCAGGCTTCAAAATAATTTCCCAGGGATCACCGTCGGGCTTCGGAGCGTACTTGAACGTGCTGAATGGGTCGTCTGTGCGTAGAGATTCTGCGTTATCCCGCGTTTCCTTTCCAACTATCAGCTCCATACCCTCATGAAGTATAGAATATTTACTGGGTTTGCATCGGGTTGAATACTGGCTTCTGCTTGAGGGCCATTGACCTCTTTTGCACCCATAGTTTGTATATTTGCCCAAAGGAAGAAGAGACTATGCAAAGTGAGTTGTGATGGAGGTTAGGTTTGGGCAACGATATACGTAACAACTTGAAGTAATGGGTGCAGTCAAGACGGTTCGGCGCTTGTTCGTCAGTGTCTGCAACCGGCCCGCAGCCAACTACAAATAACAGCACCAAAGTTGTGAGTGCAATGAACGCTTGTACTTGATTTGTATGTACTCGATGCCGCGTCACAGCGAGCTACTCACGACGACTTTCTGCGCCCACTGAAAACAAGTCATATTAAACTTTAAGACTGTTATTTATTTATTTACTCATTATCGCTTTGAGCGCCTGCGTAACTGGCTGAGCAATCGCAGGGTTTTTGGCAGCACCATCTCCTTTCATCAACTGCACAAGTGCTCTTAGAAGCCCCGCTTCCGTCGCCTGCTTGAAGACCTTCTGTCGAATCTCATTGTCGCCGATGCTTTGGAACACGTTCGCAACACAGACAACCCCCCGGTGCACCAGACCCGGATCCGTAGGCAATGGTTGTTCGCCTTCCTCCGTCGAATCTCCCCCGGGAAGGCATGACGGGTCAATGAGTTGCATCATTAATTTTAAAAAGTGGTGGCTTTCGAACTGGAGGGCTATCAGAGCGTTGCAGGCCGATGGCGCTGCAGTGACAGTTGCCAGCGCTCCGGACGATGCCAATCGAGTCGGTAAATCATCTACATCAGATAATGCCAACAATACGTGGATTTTGGAAGCCGAGCTTGAGGATGCGCCAGAATATCGCTCGAAAATATCATCTGATCCCGCGATGAGGTTGCATATAAGCTCTACCGACGCCCTTCGGACGAGAACATGCTCTTCCAGCAGCAACAGTTCAACCTTGTCCACAAGGCCATCGGACTGGGCGATCCGGGAAGCAAGCTCTGCGCTGTAGGACGCGAGGTTTGTCAAGGCCATGATAGACTCAAAGCGTTGCAGAAGATTTGAGGATGGTTGTTGAAGCAAGATAGAAAAGGGTCGGATGGTATCGTACATCATCCCGACATTGGGTCCAAAAACTTGTACGGGAGCAGCTGTGATGGCGAGCTTGGCCAAAGCTTGTATGGCATCTAAATCTGCCGCACCGACGTTGGCGTCCTTGCTCTTGGTGCCTGCGGGTAACGCTGACATTGCTTGGTTGATAATCGTTTGCAACACTTTCGCGCCTCCCGCTTGAAGTACCTTGCCTCTATTTTCTTTCTCCTCCACGATGTTCAACAATGACTTTCCTATGCTGGTCCGAACACCATGTGAATCTGACGCGGCGAGAGCTGCTGGAAAGACAGGAAGAACACCCGCCGCAACGAGCAGATGAATGCGAGACTTGACATGCTCGTCATCATCGAGCACCGAATTCGCATTTAGGTCGTCTGCCAATCCTTTACCAGCTTTGGCCATCTGCTTTAGTTTCTCCATTTGTCTCTGCTCCTCGGTAAGGTGTGGACGAAAATTTGTGAGGTTACATATAACGAGGACGATGCCGTACACCAAAGTCGGATTTGCATCAGCTGGAGTTGAAGATTTGCTCGTTTTGTGCGAAGGAATTAATGCGAAAAGCTTCTTAAGGAAGTCCGAATTTTTGGCAAGGATCTCCTTCACAGTTGGCTCCGTGCTAAGATAAGCCAGTCCTTCAACGGTGTCCACAACAGATGTAGTCTTTCCTGATACAATGATAGACACCATCCGTTGCGCCAACTCGTCTGCCTGCCCTGTCCGAACTTCCGACATCGCGTCTTCTGGAGCATCTGCTGCAGCACCCTTCGATAGCTTGATGAGCGCAACTGAGGCAGCACTTTGTAGTACGGGATCCTCGGACTGTCGAGACTTGAATTCCAACCAACGAAGGATTTGTGGGCTGATAACGGCCCTGCAGCTTTTATGTCCACATGCTTGGCCTAGTAGATGTGCAACTTCCTGGCACAAGAGTGGTGACGGAGTGATATCCACAGTATCTGTCAGATTTTTGAGTAAACCTTCATCCGAGAAGATGATAGAAGCTGCTTGAGCATCGACTTGGAAGAGGGCGGTTAGGAATGTGATTCCGTGAATGAGCGGTGTCTCTGAAGTTTCTCCTAGATCCCGTAAGACGATTGGGCCGAACGTCTTCACGACGTCATTCGTAGCATCTTCCGAGGCCTTTCCCTTCCCCTTTACATCTCTCATGCCCTGGCATAGAGCCGAAAGGACAACGTAGGCCTTGGATCGAACGTCGTTTGTATCGGATTTGGTTGCGAGGAATGCGGTGGTCAAGCAAGCGATTTCATCTGGGAGTAGTTTGTAGTCGGACGGAGGTTGCGTCTTCTTGAGAATCTTGTTTAACTGCTCGTCGATCTGGTTCGCCGCCATGTTCGAAGGCCCTTGGGGTGGGCGATGAGGTGGGCGATGGTAAAGAGGGTATGAGCGAATGCATGGTTGATGGACAAGAACGGAAATAGAAAGTGATCGCCAGACCAAATGTGATTCCGAAGATTTTCAACTTTGCTCCTCCATCATGAGTACCTTCAAGACGTCAAAATCTGAGCAAAAATCAAGAGATCCTGGCATTCAGTCGGGGGATCTCGTCCTAGTGCGACTACCGAAAGGCGACATCAGGAGCGTGAAGGTGGAAAAAAATACGTGCGTCACAACTCCTTCCAAAACAAATCGCTTGTCTGAGTTCATTCTTAGAACCGTAGTTATCCCAAAATTTGGCGCTTTCTTTGCCAATGAGCTAGTCGGCCAACCTTATGGCCTAACATACGAGATTCAAGACAAAAAGCTCACTTATGCTCCACCTAAAACTTTGGAAGAAATCGGTGCGAAACTATGACTTTGATCTCCATTTCTTCTCTAACTATTTTGCTCAGAGGACACTGATGCTACGAACGAACTAATTAATGATGGAGAATTTGTGCAGCCTTTAACAGTGGATGAAATCCAGGCGCTGAAACGATCAGGCGTCCATGCATCCGTACGTTGTACTCTTTTCCGCGTTTCCTCCGTCTTTTCACTCCAGTGGCTTTAGTAACCCTCTATTCGTTCCCTCTCAGGACATCATCAAAATGCAAATCGAACAACATGCCAACTACTCTCTGAAGACGGAATATAGCAAGGACAAATATAAAAAGCGGAAGGAGGCGAAGTAAGTAAATTATCCACCCGTTCTGTGCTTTTCTCACCTGTTCCAGATATTCAAAAGTATTCGCTACTATCGAACCAACTCTCTATAATGTCTGCGAATATTGGTTTGCAAAAGACCAGCTTCGTCTTCGCGATCTACGGATAGACTCTCTATCTCAGATGCTAAATCTGGCAAACGTCCGTCCTGGAGGTCGATACTTGGCGGTGGATGATGCCTCAGGCATACTTGTAGCTGGCATTCTGGAACGGTTGGGAGGTCAGTCAGTATTTTGCTTATAACCTCGCTGTCATTCTCATGGGCGCATAGGCGAAGGAAAATTAATCACCATATGCGCCACCGACTCCCCTCCAGCATATCCTTGCCTAATGCAAATGAACTTCCCGTCATCTGTCACTGACGTCCTCATAAGTCTCAACTGGGCAACTGCAGAAGAGGATTACACGCCTAGTAAGCGAAACTTGTCAGATGACTCAATTTTTCGCTGAATTTTTTTAGTACTTCCACCAAGTGACATTCCCACTGAGCAAGTCAAATCAGATCGTCAGAAACATCGCCTAAACAAAAGAAAAGCAGTTACGGACCTCCTTAACAATACACGGGAGGAGTTATTTGCTGGAGAATTTGACGGGTAAGTCACCTGACACCGTCCTTGCTGCATTCTACTCATCCACAACGACAGACTTCTCATCGCAAGTGAATACGACCCATATTCTATCATCGAACGACTATCCCCATATCTCGGAGGTTCAGCATCGATGGTGGTCCACAGTCCGTTCAGTCAAGTACGACTATTCTTCACTGTAGACATTGCCAACATTGAAACCTATTCTTGAGTAGATAATCGTCGAGCTACAAGCCAAACTTCGCGTCTTACCCCAGTTTCTATGTCCTACGGTGTCAGAATCATGGCTGCGACGGTATCAGGTATGTTTTTCACATTTTCGCGGTTTATTTCTTGTTAAGCCGATTTTTTCCAGGTGCTACCCGGTCGTACGCATCCAATGATGGCCATGTCGGGCACTGGAGGATTCCTATGTCACGCAACCAAGATGTACGTTCGCACTTTAACGAATTAATCATTAAGCATTCCCTCATTCTCTTTTTAAGCTATGACGACCCAACGGCCCAAGGAGCTCCAAGACCGAAGCGCCAAAAACCCAAACCTAAAATTGCTGAAGCCGAAATTGGCTCTGCTTCGCCCATGGCGACCCCTATGGACGCCGCCGCCTCCTCCAGCACGCCAGAAGTGGCGATCGTCATTGATGAATCTATGTTGAACGACGCATCTGCTGCTGATGATGTGGATATGGCTAGCGCGAGTCCAAGCGCAAGCTAAAATATATGAGGATATTTATGATGCATATAGTCGACATTTGGATAGTCTGGATGCATTTTATATCTATATCTATCTGCTACTATCAGGTTAAGTTCAGCAGCACTCGGTAGCATTGAAGCACAGGGTAATGAGTGCCGACTTCGTGAGGGTCCAATCCAAAGTCAATCCAACCTCATCCTGAACGACTGGCTTGAACCTTTGCAACATTTCTATCGCGCAATCGTCAGCGTCTCTGAACCCTTCGTATGAGGTCGAATTAGTTTCTTACGTGAAAATATTCCACACTGCTGTTTGATTTTTGTAAATCGCAAATCCTTCATACACGCCACGTCAGTCAGTCTCTCGAAGAAAAGGTCCCTATCGAAAAACTATGGGGGCTTACCATCGTTGGGCGATGCCTATGATGTACAATGTCAGCATAAATGCTTCAGACAAAAGTGATAATAAGATATTTACCCCGTCGATGATAGCGTCTGCGTATTTAATGAGACGATTTCCCCCATCTTCTTTCAGGCCCAGCATTCCGAATTGCCAGGGGAATATTCTTTGGAACCCATTTTAATCGCTGCTTTCCCAGCTTCGATAGAGGCAACAGCAACTCACCCACTAGAAAAAAGGCAGGTAGTCCAATGTCCCCCATAAAAAAAGAGATTGTACAGGCTTACGCATGCTTGGTCTTGAGCGCCAGATCAACCCAAACAGAATATATCTCGGTCTTATTTTCTAGTCAAATATATGTTGTAAGGACATGCAGCGGACAATTAAACTGAATTGCAACGTACGCAGACCAGTAACTCCAAATTCCTCGAGAAGGACGGGTTTGTTGGCCTTCTTAGCGGCTATTATATCGTCCCTTGTTAACAAAAAATTTATCTCGAGGTCTTTATAAACTAACCTGTAGCATGCGCCTGTATCCAAAACGAACCCCAATCTTTTATTGAGAAGTTAGACCCTGGGGTATCCTATCCATATTTTCAGAGAATGTCATTGATCAACAAGTGATAGGCTCACAAGTTCTGGGTACCAAGTCTGAGGGTACAAGTGCTAAAATTCGATGTGATTTAGGATGAGCTCGAGCGTTGAGTTGCGTCAGCTTTCGGCAAAGTGGACTCACATAGGTGCCGAAGTCGACATTGGGAAGGGTTAAATCTGTATCAAAATCTTCTCCAGCTGCATAACATACTAATGGGTAATATCGTAAGATAACAGTCGATAAAGCATACCTTGACCGTTGAAATTATAGTCCGAATTAAATACACCATCGAACCAAAACCCGATATTTTTGTCCTTCCAGTAGAAATGGCCCTCTCCGCCGGTGGTGATCATATGGAAGGGGTCGCTTCGAATTCTCGTCAGTAATTATAATACACAACAGTTACGCGGGGAAAAAAAACACATACAGCGAACGAATGAAGTTTGACTGTTGCTGATACCACTTGGTGAGAAGCTCAGTCCCAGGAACACAGGCCGGACCAGAGGGAAGGTCGCCTAAGCATCTCGCCTCATTCATCATCTCCCAAGCGAAGATGTTCGGAGAGTTTTTGTAACGGTTGACGATGGTGGATACATAGCGTTCTTGAAAGGGCCGATTGATCAGTTAGAGCGCAGACATAAGACAAGCACAACGACGAACGATAGGATTGGACAATCTTCGGATTGGTATAAAAAACATCATGTGTATTGCCAGCACCAGCAATCCAATTAATGTAAAGCTCCATGCCCTACAAGCCCCGTATGAGTCAACGCGCAATCCTTGACCTAGAAAAAGCACAGCTTACCCCGTATCCAACCCTACAAAAAGATAATCATCAATATATTCATTTGAGCAAGGTTACTACCAACCAGTTGTTCGTAAAAGCAAGAATTAGTTTAATGCCATATTTTCCCGCCGTGTTGACGACATAGTCAAGTCTTTGCAGGCCTTGTGGACCATCATTGAGAACCCAATCGCTCGAATTCCATACCTTCGTAGTCACTTCATCAGCCAATCGAAAGTTGAAAGTGGCGAAAATGAAGTACTTGATAATATGTCAAGCCGGATTGGAGAGCATCCGCGACTTCTGAGCCGTTGATGGCGTTGAAGCCCTGAATGATTGAAATGAGATTACAGAATTTTGTTCGAGAGGGAGAAATAGTACCCATGTACGGAGAACCTTGATACCAGCGCTTTGCATTTCTTTGAAGGTGGCATCAACGTCGGCAGTCGTGGTCAATAAAGGTAGCCACTAAAGTCGAGCGAGAGTGATAGGTAATGGAGTTGTTTCATTTCTTGTCAATGAGCGTATTATTTTGAAATGACCCGTGGGTACACTCACATAAGAGTTAGCTCCAACAAAGTTCTTGTTCAGACTTCAGCCGGAAGAACATAGATGATAGAAGCGACATTGTACTACTCACAAACGGCTTTCCATCAAGCTCAAACTGTCCATTTTTCTGAGTTACGAATCCTTTAGGAGACGAGGGCTTCACGGACGACGCTCCAGCGAGGGCGAGCAGCTCACAGAGCAAAACAGCAAGCAGCGACCACATGTTTCTTGGACATTTTGACACCAAGGTGGCCGCATTTTATACTTCCCGCTTGTGAGAGAAGTTACCTCGGTATATCTTCGGAAAGGAAGAGGTGCCAGCGATGTGCTTCACAGTTGACGGGTACAGGGAGGAGACTCTGTTGTCTGCCCCAGAGTATATAGTCATCTGATCTGGCAAGAATCACGAACATTTGAGATGACGAAGAGAAGAAAAGGGACATCGTCGAATGAGCGGCCCTTGACGGAGAAGAAGCATTTAAAGTGCTCGTTAAATTTAACAAGAGGCCCTCACGGTTAAAAGCTTTTGTTGCCTTTCACGCAAATCCTCGAGAACCTTTGTTAAAAAGAAGATTGAGAATTTACGATAGAGAATCGTGCTACTTGGGCATAAGTTCTGCTGCCCAGCCAGAGTGTTCTGGAGTTTGATTTCATTCGTTTAGACAAAGCATTTGAAAATATGAGAATGGAGAAAGCAGGCAAGACGGCGATGAAGGCTTTCAAAACCCGAGCAGGTCGATGTCGTAGTCGTAAGGTAGAGGACACGAGGAACCAGCACCCTTATGTAAACACTTACATAAGCGGCAAAATATTAGGTTCGATAAAAAA
>MU155633.1:0-17570 GCA_015484465.1 Pholiota conissans
GTTTGGGTCGCTGTGGGCAATGATTAAGGCAACGTTACGTACGCAATGCATTCACTCACCCATTTTCGAGGCTTCATAAAGTTGAGTGTCATGAAGAGTTTCCTTTGGGACTGCAGAGGTGTGAATGACGACTTTATGCAAGTATTTGAGCAACTTACCTATTTTAGCTATTTGAAATGGTTCTACGATGACATAAGAAACAAAATTGGAAGTAGAATAAATTTTGTAGTGAGAGAGACTTACTCAATCGAAATATGTTTTTGAAATCGCCAGTTCGTACAGCCTCCTGGCATATAGCAATGATCCCAGGGTATTCTTCTACCAAATCAAATGCACCCTTACGAAGGTCCAGATTCCCTATTCGATGCAGCGCATCTAGTTGATAGCATTGTAATAAGATAAACGTAGCACGTTCATTGTCGACTTCTTTATTTGGAGGGAATTGTTTTTTAAGGACAGTATTCACCACGTGTAGGAATCCTAGAGGTATATCTGCATTTCGATCGAGTAGATCTTCAGTCCCAGAGTCACTAGTTGGGGGACTCTTGTTGTTATCGATAATCGGACCTATGCCGACGTTAACAGGCGGGCCAGACGATGACATAATGGGAGGATCAATATCCATTGATTCACTGTCTGTCGTTTTGGCTCTCGTTTTCTCGCGGATATCAGGGAATTCTCCACCAGAGAGATGTCGTTTCTGAGGTTGATTCGACGAAGATATTTCCGACATTACTGAAGAACCTATGGAAGAACGTTTGAAGAGGTCGGGGGCTGGTGCTGAGGTGGTTTGATTTGAGTGGCAGTGGTTTCAATTCAAGCGACTGATACACATGAATATACCCACGGTTATACGGCTAATCTGAATTCGCCATGTCGACTCGAGATCATCGCGTCATGTACGAAAACACCCACCGTCGCAGACTAAAATTCACAATTTGTTTTATTTTACTGTCTGTTTTCTATATACCTACACAACAGTTTCCCTGACTAGCCAGAAGTCACCAATCGAACCCTATGTATACCGATACAAAAGAAAATGTAGGTACAAATAATTTTTTTCTCAGCCCCCGCGAGCATTATTCAAGAAAAGTACACCAAGAAACAAAAAAAAGCAAGAAACGCATATGGAGCGGAGTGGGGCGGAGCGTCAGGGGCTGAGATTTGCACACACATGCAAGCACGGTTGGCCAGGGTGAGGGGTGTCAAAAGGAACTCAAGAGATAGTCCGTGGCATGGTATATACAATAGTAGCAGTTACGCCTTCAAATGCGCGAAAAAAAGAAAAGACAGCAGTATTTTGTTTTGCAAAAACGCAATTCGTATTCGTATCCATGAAAAATTCCCTCGCTCGGAATCTTCTTGTTTGAGATATGTAAGAGAAAAAAACAAAGGAAAAAAATAGAGACATTGACTTGGATGGGAGGGGGTTAAGTTGCAAGTGGATCGGATAGGAACGAACGACCAGTGGACATTGGATGGATTGGATGGGTGATTAGCATGGGACTTGGGATGGGGGAAAATTGCAATTGGATTGGATCAGTTCAGTGGATGGTGGTGGTGGATTGGGATGAATGATAATGGAATAGAATAATATAATACTTTCAACACAACACAAAAAAAATCGTATGGATGGAAGGGAGAGAGGAGGACGAGGTCTTGCAGCGGAAGACGGACAGCGAGAAATACATGATTTGATTGATTCGATTCAAAAAACCTGATCCAATTGGATAGAGACAGAAAATTCGACGGTCGTTCGTTCGTTGATTCGTGATGGTTGTGGTTGGATAGCTGGCCGTGGATAATGATGATGATGATGGGATGGAATAGATGATAGGGGGGAATGCTTTCAAGCACATAAAAATAAAACCACAGGCGCAGAGCATCGAAAGCAGGCAGGCACGAAAGCACAACCGCGAAGAGCCACAGCAAAAGAAAAGAAGAAGAAAAAAGTCGTTACGAGAGCACGATCGCAGAGCTCGATTTATGGAAACAGTGGAATGGGTGTTGTTGTAATACAGCCACAAGATGTGGCGGCTTTGTCACAGGAGAATGAATGATTTCGTTCGAATTGGAGTTGGGAGCGAGAGAAAGAAGAGCGCCAGGAAACTAGAGTTGGCGATAATTTTAATGACAGGAAGGAAAGAGGTGTTTTTCGAAGGAGTGAGTTGTCTTGGGTAGGATATGGCAGGTCCAAACGAAGGAATTAAAAAAAAAGGAAGGCGAGGTCCAAAGACACAGCGACGAAGCGTTCATCTACAAATTCAAAGGCGGCACCGCCCCACCAAAGAAATTCGTCCTCTGCACCGCGCCCGACCCGCGCAGTTTCGCATTCGGATGATGACTATGCGCGTGGAACTGATGCGGGTGCCCATGCACATACCCATGCACATGCGTATGATGCGCCGGCAGGCTGCCATGCGCCTTCAAGCCCTTCTTCATCATCTTCCTCTCGCGGCGCAGCTCGCGGCGGCTCTTCTGCTGCTGCTGCTGTTGATCCTGCTGATGATGAGGCGCATGCTTCGCAAACGACGCTGGAGAGCCCGCAAGCGATGCTGGCGCACTCGCTGACGAAACAGGCCCACTGCTTGGCAGGATAAGCGGGGAGCACATCAAGGACCCGCCGCCCATCATCACCTGCCGCCGCTTCGCGTGCTTGCTGCCCTTCACCACGCCGCCCTTCAAGCCGTGTCCCAAGCCGGTCGGCGTCGGTGTCTGAGTGCGATAGTGGTGGTGCTGATGATGATGACCATGCTCTGCGCGCTGTTGTTGGACTACACCAGCCTGATTCTGCCACATCATAGCACTCATCGGCGCCGGCTTCATCACATTCCCAAAATCCGCGCTGGCCGCGGGCGTATGGCGTCCTTCCCAGCTCGCCTCGCGCGTCTGCCTGAACGCGCCAACCGAGATCAAATCCCAGCGGGTCAGGTTTGAGCTCTTCGTGCCCGACGCACCGTCCTCCGCTTGCTGCGAATGACCATCAGCCGACAACGACGCACCGACGCCCGCCGACGAAGACGACGATCCCTCATCCGCGAGGAACGACGCATCGAGGACATCGTCCAGCTGGATCGTCTCCGCCTCAATTGTGCTGAAGCCCATGCCCAAGCGCTCCTCGTTGCCAGAGAGCACCTGCGCAGCGGACGAGAACAGCAGATCCAACGAGGCGCACATATCCGCCGCCGTCTCCGCTGACGACTGGGCAGTCGGGCCGTCGGTCGAAGCATCGGCAAGTCCGTTGAGAGTGCTGCTGAGTCCGTTGAGGTTAAGCGGGCTGCCGAGGCTATTAAGCTGGTTGTTGGTGACGTTGAGAGAATTGCTGAGGCTGGACGCATTGGATGCGCCGACTGACTCGAACAGGTGCCTGCGCAGGAGGGTTTCGACCTTTCGAAAGAGGAAGCATATATGAGTACTGGCTTCCTCTGGCGCAAAAATGATGGCACCAGAACGAGTAAAAGTGATCCTAAAGATGAAAGGCAAAAAAGAGACGAAGATACTGGTAAAGTAGAAGTAGATCTTGTGGATCGAACAGAAGCTAACAGTAACCACGAATGATTACCGCACAAAGAGAAGAAGAGGTTCCTGCAAGAAAGCCTCGCACGTGTATAGCCCAACTTCGCGTGGTCGAAGCGACCATCGACGCACGATAGCGATAGCGCACATAATGCGGTGGAAAGGGATGATAAAAAGGAAGAAGAGAGACATCCAAGGACGACTGAAAGATCAATCGCACAGAAAGCACTCGCCAGGAAAGCACAATGCAAAGAAAAAAATAAAAATAAATGGCAGAAAAGGAAGTGTCAAAAATAACACCAAAAAAAATTGACATACCGTGCTGAACCTGCCTGCACTCTTCTTTCCGCGTTTGCTGAACCTAGGATGGGGCGACGGCACCGCCGCGCCTTTCTTATCATCGCCAATGACCGCCTGCCTCGTCTCGCTCGACGGCACAAACACGCCTTGGCGCGGACCGCACGGCGTCCGATCCCTCCTCTTTCTCCTCCTGCGCTCCCTCCTCATCATCCGCGTACTTTTCCCCTCCCCACTCCCACTCCCACTACCCCTCTCATCCTCTTCACAATCATCGTCATAGTCCTCCTCATCCTCATCCTCCTCTGCCCCACTCTCCGCCGCGAATCTCCGCCTCCTTAGCTCCATATCATCGCGATCATGTTCCTGCTCATCCGAGTCCCAGAACAAGAGCCTTCCTTCCAAGATATCCGCCGCACGCACACCCTCACCACCCCACATCCTCTTCCTCCTCTCTCTCTCCATCTCCTTCTCTGCACTACTACTCCAACGGCCCCGCCCACGCGCGTCCCAGCCAGGCCACTTGTAGCCATAGCCCTTGCCTTTACCCTGGCCAAGCACACGTGTGCGGCCAGGGCTCACAGCAGGCGAGGACACCGTGGACAGCGGATCGATGGCCGACACCGACATGGGCAGACTAAACAAGCTCATCGCCCTCGCATTCGGGAGCGCATCAGGGCCCACCAGCTCCTCATCCGTCGTATCGCCCGACCCATCCCCGCCCGACTCCTCCTCATACCCTCCATCTGACATATCCGCATCACTATCACCCAGCCTCGAATCATCGTGGCTCTCGCCCGCAGCGTCGGTGCCCGACGCCGACGCCGCAGCACAGCTGCTATCGACGCCGAACTCGCGCGCGTCCTCCTCGAACTCAAGGTCAACGAGGCCTTGAGAATCGTGCACGCCGTTCGTGAACACGAGCTGGCCATCCCAGCTCTCGGTGACCTCGAAAGGGAGGCTCTCGAGGGTCGCGCGGCGCACGTGGCCGCGTCCACGCGCACCCTCGGTGCTCTCAGAGATGCCCGAGATATCGGACTGGTCGCCGTCCTCGCCCATCGAATTCGAGACGACGGCAAACGGCGACCTCGTCTTTGGCTTAGGCCAGCGTAGCGCAGGCGCAGGAGAGCGGTCGCTGTCAGAGCTCGTGTCGCTGTCGGAAAGGTTGGCGAAGAAAATGTCGGCGTCAAAGCTCGATTCGTCATCGTCGTCTGACCATCCTGTGGCGTGGCCAGTATAGCGGTGATGGTCGTCAGTAGACTCGCCTTCTTCGTAGTCATCGCCAAGCCCGAGGGTTAGGGGGCCGACGATGGACATTGTCGCGTCTTCCTCCGTTTCGTCCGCGTCTTCTTCGTCTTCACCATCGCCCTCCTCTTCATCGTCATCTTCAGTCGCATCCGAGTCGACATCCATCTCGACGTCACTCGGGCCGACGCTCTTTTTTCGTGGGCGGATCACCCAGTCGTTGTTGTGTCCTGTTCGTTTTTTGTGGATGGAAGGATCGTCGCCGCCCAGCAGCTCGCGTTTGAGACGAGCCTTATCCTGAACGTCGGCGAGGATAAAGTTTTCTTCCTCGGCCTCGATGCTCGAATCCGAGTCAAAGTCAGAAAGCGACGAAGACGAGTCCGAGGTGTCAGACGACATGGAAGAGAGCGCCGACGCCGAGACAAAGGTGGGAAAAGTCCCGCTTTCTGCGTCGTCGTCCGCGTATGGAGCGCGCCGTGGTGGGGCCATGTCGACGTCAGAGAGCGAAGATCCGTCGTCGTCGCTAGAGACGACGCGCCGGCGCTTATTGGCAGTCTTCTTGACGACGGCTGCGCGGGCCTTTAGCGACTGGCGGACCTTGGCGGCTGAGGACGAGGTCTTGGGGTGTTTGCCCAAAGGGCCGGCTTTGTTGTGGAGAAGCTTGGATATATGCGCGGTAGGCGATAGGGATTTTGCGCTGGGATGTTGGCGCGCGGACGCGGAGGCCTTGGGAGGCCGTCCCCGCTTTTTGGTGGTGGTATAGCTGGAACTTGGTTCTGGACTGTGGTATCCGGCGGCTGCGAAGTCGGATGTCGTCTCTGCGGCGCTCTTGTATGCTCTGAGCGGGATGGTGGCGGTAGTGGGAGTGGACGAGGAGGAAGGAGGATGCAATTTTCGCTTGGCGAGCATGCTTTGGGGCACGGTGAGCTTGATCTTGAGCGACGGTTTTGGCTGTTGTTTGGGTGCTGGTGCAGGGGTGGAGCTCGGGGTAGATGGGGGATATGACTGGCCAGAGGAAGGCGAGTTGGGGGCGGAGGACGCTGCTGCGTATCTGAGACTGAGCTCGGCCATGGAGAGTGGGACGCCAGGGACGAGAGGGGGCGGTGCGGTGGAGGTGTAGGAGATGGGCTGGACGGCGGAGTGGCAGGTGCACTCGCCGTCGCAGACGGGGCAGATGTCGCTGTCGTCGTCGTCGTCTGGCTGGATTAGCGTATAGGAATGAGCAGGCGACATGGAAGAGGCTGTTTGGGGCACTGAGGAGGGTGAGCTGGGCGCTGTTGGCGACGACGAGGAGGAGACGTACATTGTTTCCGATGACTGAGCATTGTAGTTGTAAAGGGAACATGGAGTCGCGCGTGGATCCAGGATGAAGCTATGCCGTTGGGGGCAGACGAACAGAAAAAGAGGAGCCAACAATCTTGCCTTTTGCTTTTTGATGGAAAAACCCGCATCTCACAAGCCCCATTTAGCAATTCCCAGCCCCCTCTCGCCCACGGAGAAATCACAACATCTTGTGACTCTTTTCGCAGCCGCCCTCTCACTACTGTCATACAACATCACCATGCATCACATCTAATCTATATTACAGATCCTCCTCCACCCTCCTCTCCATCGATAAACCCGCGACGCGAGGCACGCCACGCCATGCGCATAAGCCAAGGCCTCCCAGCCGCCCCTGCGCCAGTCCCATAGCCGGCGCTCAACATACGCCTCGTTGTCTGTGTTTTAGGCTCGCGTCATATCGCGATCGCAGTCAAAATATCCAATTCCCGCTGCGCATGCACGCAACGCATCGTCATCATGGTACGCCGCACACCCACTCAAAATGTGCCCTGTTCCCTTCACAGATAACCCTCAACACCCTCAGTTCCTCAAATCCGTAACCCACCTTCCTTTCTTCTTCCAGCAGATCTTTCACTATCCGTTCCAAGTTCCAACATGGCCCCCTACCCCCCTCCTGGGAAATCATGAACACCCATAAATAGCCGCTGTCTTCTACCCGTCCCCCTACACGTGTCGAGATCCTGCACCGCAATTATTTTCTGCATTTCCCCAATTATAACAAACGATCCATCCAGGAAATCCAGGTCGTGCGACTTGCTTCTCAATCTTTCCGCCAAAACACAATGCGTGGAGGTTGCACTAGCGACTAATGCCGTCGCTTCTCGCGGCTCTAGATGTTCGTCGGCTGGGGTGCTCTTGTGCTCTCCCATCTAATCTTCTCTCCATCTCATCTTCTCTCGGACCTCATGACTCCCACTATCCATCGATCTGCGCGTAGATCCCCGACCCTGCGATGTGTTTTTTCCTTCTTTTCCTTCGAGGTCTGCGGGGTTGACATGTAGATGTAATTCGTAGGTAAGTGAGTACGACACCACAGCTATAATGTAGGTAATATTAAATACAATAAACTGCTATTCTTGCATTCCTGTAAACTTTTCCTGCACCGGAATAAAATCTTTTCGCTCAAAATCTCCTGCAGAATCCAATCCTCCCCAAAACCCAAAAAAAAAATGCAGCCCATTTCAAATTCCCAATATATAGCAATGCAGACACCACCTTCCACGTCCGACATCGTCATCACCATGATCCCTGCTCACTCCATCGCACGCATGACCGGGTTGATCACTAACACTCGATGGGACATTCGCAACGATTTCGTTATGCAGACTCTCGTAATCCATACGCGATGTCGTCCTCTTCTTTGTCTGTCTGTCTGTCTGTCTGTGTCGATTCTGATAAATTTAATTAAACAAAGGTTTTCATTCATATATATTCCAAATACACTCGGATACCCAGCCCGGGATCCGAGTGGTTAACGACACACCGCACAGACGCATGCCAGTGCATGGGCTCGAAACAAAAGAATGAATTATTTACGAAAAAATTATACCTCCTCCCAAATCCTAAAAAATAATCCAATTTCACAAGTCGTACCTTCGACCCTACACTCAACGCCCTACCCTACCCACACCAAAGGCCTTACCCTCACCTAGCCTCACCACCACCACCAACACGCCCACCCTCGTCCATTCCAGCCCATTCCACCCACCTCACGCCGGCTCCCAGTCGCTCCATTCCAAGTAAGTACAGTAAGTAACAACCGCACAGCCGGCGTCGTCGGGCGCCGTCGATCCTCGTCGGCGCGCCTCAGCATTGACGCGCCGTTCAACGCAATATACACGTCTTTGACGAAAGGTAAATAATGGATGAATTTTTCATGATGGCACAGCTTCTTGATAAATCCTCACCGCGCGATGCTCGAGGTGTTCGCTTCGATGCGTACCTTCAGCAATGCCTCCACGCACCGCTCTATAGATTTGACTCTGAGTCTCTGCTCCTTTGAAAAAAAGGCGTCAAGTTGCACCAGCACCACAAAAAAGGGTAAGCAGGTACCACTCTTTCTCAAAAAGCAAATTTTCCACTCTCGACAACGGATACGATCGAAAAACCAACGCGCTCACACAATCTTGCTACATACTACTCCCAACTCTTCTCCTACCGGCGGCGTCTCTTATGCGGCGCACAGAAGCAACCCGATAATCGAACTTCGAATACCACGTCCGCCTAGTCAAAATGGCCCTTGCGCCGCCTACAAACCGCGCGCGTCCCAGAGTAGACAATCGCGGCGAGTCTCGATCGGTCGCGTGCCTATGTATCTCAGCGGGTGCGTTGAGCTGCATAATAACATAGACTACGTCGTTCGTCTTCCAAAGTTCTTAGCCATGACGCATTCTCATATATGAGGGAATGGAAGACTACATATGGGGTACGGGCTGCATCGCCAATACAACTTGTGTATTAGTATGCTTCGTCAGTGAACTTCTACGACGCATCGGTCGTATATACGGCGCACAGCTTCCGGATAGATATCACAGAGTTATAACATGTTTCGCCTAACTATCCGCCTAGAAAGGGCGTCGAGATGTAGAACTCTTTGAGGCGAACGTACGTCCTCGCGTGCCACCATACAAAATCACAAAAATCACTAACCTCTTCTCAAAAAATACCCAAGTCCGTCAACTCAGCGTAAGAACCTGTAACCTATCAGCCACTAGGTCCTTACCGCCATCGCCTCAATTATACGTTGACTCCAGAGTAAGGCAAGCCTTAATGTACGTACATCGATACGCGTCGCGTCGTTTGGCACAAGTCCATCAAAGGTCAGGTGCACGCGACCATTCCTCTCACGCCGAATCGGAAACGCACTTGACGAATTCTTCGAAGTTCTATTCGCACAAATTATCACGCTTGAGAAAAAGAGGATCAGAACACCAATCTAAATCTCCTAGAAACCCAGTAAAAACCAGGCTTCTCGAAAATTTCTGTACTTCAAGCACAAATGCCCATCCCTCATCAAAGTCCGACAATCCGGTGGACACCTTCGAGTTCACTTACACGGTAAATACACTCAGAACCTGGTCCCGGATCCAATTCTGACTATTCGAAGAACGATCCCCTCTGCCCGCATGACCAAGATGTAATATACACCAACGCTTCTCATTGCTCAGACGCAGCTTCATGCCGTTACTCTAAATCCATCCACGCGTCTCTTCTCCCCAGTCGCGATGGTGGCACTGGCACTTGATATCATATCGTTCAACTGATTATCGTATTTCTCTTCACTTACTCAATTACTAACTCTACTTCTTCAATTAACTCTACAACAATCATCAAATCCACAATCCCGGGCCCTCCAACCCCATCGCAGCCCAAAAGAACCCTCAAACGTACCATCGATAATCATTTATTTACTCAACGCACCATGCCATCGCTCTCCCTCGCCTGCCACAGAGTTAATTTCCGTCAAACCCTAATGCCAGAAGCAGCAGCTATGTGCATTGACATACAATTCAATAACCCTCCCCTCCGTCTCCGTGTTTCGTTTCCACTCACTCTCACTACTGCGCAGTACGCACACGAGTAGTGTATACGCACCAGTTTCCCGGAGCCCAGCCTTCCTCTTCCAAAAGGTTGTCGTCATCGAAGTACACCCTTCAACCAATATCTGTACCCTGTCGGCTCGGAATATACGCCTCATCTCTAACGCCGCGTCCATCGATAATCATTCATCAACGCGGGAGTGCGTGTAGGTGCGTGTGCGCGTGCATGTGCAGGGTATCTAATTCAATAATACACGTCAGGAGATGGCGTGTACCGAAGTACATTGACTCGCACAATAGAGATAGAGCGCCAGGTTTAGATATGATTATAAGAAAAGCGAATAGAGTCGCTTGCATGGAATAGACACTTGAAATTTGAAAGCTCGCCATCCGTGTGGCACGATATGTCTAAATCGTAGTTCCCCTCCTACCCCGCTTCCACTTGGTGGTTGAAACTTAGATGGTCGCATGACCCAACGGCTTTCTTATGGGTCCCCTACGTCCGAGGTGAGCGAAGGTTGAGCATTGGCGTCATACAATTTATTATCACCCGTGCCCGAGCCTCTCAACAAATTCCACCCGAAACTCTGCTGATCCATCGACGCATCAGAGCGTGCGCGGTGCGCTTTACGCGCTCTGCGCATTTATTTCCCCTCCCCCAACGCCAACCACCCACGCGCACGTCGAAGGCCATCGATCGATCTACGAAAATGTCAACGCCTATTCTTAGGAACTAACAATTCAACTACTGAATGAGTTCATACCGATAAGATTACGATCAGGACATACTTACATGTCATGCAAAGACATAAAAGCACCGACATTAATTATACACCACCGCATTTCCTTTTGCCTCGGTAAGGAAGGCGAAGACACTGGCAGCGGCTCAGACAGCGAGCCTCAACTGCGGATAGTCTCGTCATGATACTGACGCTAAAATTGGCGCTCTCTTGAGTCTTTATCAGCAGCCGTTAGTGTCAGTACAGGCTCGACGCGTGTTTCATGGCGCCATCGAGGTGCGTGTGTGCGTGTGGGTTAAGCTAATTAGGAGAGTAGTAGAAGACGAAATGCTCATAAGAGGGCTCCATCTCCTTACCCCACCTTTCCACCAGCTGCCATTTATCCTACTCCAAAATCAGCTGAACAATGCGCGTGAAATATCTCCACCCTTCGCACAAATAACCCCCAAGAAATGTACATGTACCTCCTCTTTTCTAATTCTATTCCACTCACCCTGGCATCTGGGTAATAACTACAGGAATCCGGAACAAGAGCTTCCTCCTGGCTCATCCATCCCCATCCCATCCCCATCCCTGCTTACTTGCAAGTACCACATATAACATTCTCTCCTTACCCCACGCGCGTCTAAAAATACGCCACATCTAAAAGAGCCGTTGCTGTCGATCGATGTAATACCCCATACCTACCTTCTTTCTCCACAGTGCCTTGGCAGGTTTCTCCACATTTCACGCGTTGCGTGTCGGTGTGGGAGGCGTTGTCGCGTTGTGTCCGAACGATTTTGTGAATGAACGTATAAAACCCCAAGGCCCTTGAGGAGCTGTTATAGGGGCAACTAACTTGTTTATTTTTATTTTATTTTTATTTTTGGAGAATATGAGCTTTTTTTGATTTGCTGGGCCTAGGACCTATACATGTCATGCAAAATGATTGGTTAATTATTGATTAACCCACAAAAATTAGAATCCAGCAAGCTGTCTCACAAGAATTACCCAAAGCTACACTCATACTTAAAATCCTCGAATGACTAACTCTTCTTACTCTTGCTGGGCACATGCGATGGCTATGAAATTTCTCTGTCCAAGCTTGAGCTCAATAAGCGCCCAATTTTCAATGATCAAGACACGTAGTACTGACGCATTGCATATACTGACAGCACATCCCCGCGTTAATCTCGTCTAAATCCCTCGCCTCACTAAAGAGATCATACCATAACCGTTAGTATACATCATACAATGCGAATCAAAACCGGCGCTTAAGGACCCGCGAGCATTCGCGCCCAAGCCACTCGATTACATCATCGATCAGTCAATAGCACGCCACATTTCATCGGCGGTATTGCTTCTTCAGCTGCCCAATTGTCACTTAACCATTATTAATTACAAGTATAGTCCTAGGATCAAAAAAAAAAGTATACATTTGCTTTCTCCTTGCAAGTAGTATCAGTTTCAGAGGCCAAAAATATGAGTTCTGCTACACTATCATCTCATTTCCGTATCCCACGGCCTTTCAAGTTCAGCCTAACCATTCATCTTCAGAGCATCACCGTGCATACAATCCATGGTGGCGTATCTCTGTGATGCGCTATTCCCTGGCCTCGTTTTGATTGACCTTCCTTGTTTGGATGGTCTCATTTTGCTAGAGTGAGATAAGGCCGTGTCCGATCTAACTTCGCGGAGGATCGGTCAGCAAAGAACTTTGGCCTCATTTGATTAGGTTAGTGAGGGGTCTAGCATGCATCTACACAGAAAAAGTAAAGTACATTCCGAGCTCGAAACATTCCCAACCAAGGTGTTTTTAGAATTTCCCTCGGCTTTTTTTAATTTGTTCCCTTCCGTCCTCGACACTTAGTAGCCTTAACTGGCTACTGCCATCGGGCTCAATAAACCACGATATAAAACATAAAACAACAGGTGGTTTGAATAATGTAAGTGTGATTTGACTTTTGTACTTGTGATAAGCATGCATAAACAAATGCAGTGCAGAGCAATGCTTTTTTTCGTCCTAATCAGGCAACAGACTATCCATTTCAGGTAATTTGTGACATGTATCCAAGTTCATGAATAAAAAAGAAACTTCGTTGATACATAACGCCCGAAGCGCAGCATCATGTCACCATATCAACTTCCAATTAACTTTCTAGGGCCCACAAGTGTTCAGGAGGACTCGTTTGAGTGGGTTTAATTAGAGCCTTTCTCCTGGCCACGCACCGGAGAGATGATATATGCATGCTAACACCAGTCCATATTAATGTCAAAGGAGGGGGGGTCGTAAAAATCGTTCAGCAATCCATCTACAATCTACAATACAACAAAAAAAGCAACATTATCATCATCACCAAAAAAACAACAACACCACAAATCAACTCTACTTCCTCGCCTTCACCTCCTCAATCTCCTTCAACGCCCCCTCAAGCGCCTTCACAATCGTCTCCACATCCGCGCGTCTCGGGTCCACAACCGACACGCCCATATGCCCAATGCGGAAGTACTTCTCCTTATGCGTCGCGAGCAGACCACCCGCAACGATGACCCCGCGCGCACCCAGGCGCGGGAGGAGGTCCGCCGCGGTGACGCCTGCGGGGAAGTACAGTGCGGACATTCCGTTGGCGGCGTGTGCGGCGTCGGTGGGGAGCTGGGTGAGCCCCAGTGCGAATGCGGCTGATTTGATGCGCTGCGAGGCGGCGCGGTGCAGTGCGAAGCGCTCGGAGAGGGTGGGGAGGGCTGTGGGAGCGTGTCGTTAGTCGCGTTTAACACTAGGAAGAAGGAAAGGCAACGTACCGACAGAGTCGTCGAACTGGGCCGACTTCTTTCCGGTGATGAGCGCGAGCGACGCGTGGAACGCGTAGATCAGGTTAACAGGAGGCGTGGCGAAGTACGCTGCTTGACCCGCTTCGTAGGCTTTCATGATAGGAAGCCATCTGCACCTCCGTCAGCCAAACGGGATTTAATGGATTCAAAAAATGAGGCACGCACTTGCTCCAACTAGCATAATAGCTTCCCTCCCTCACACCGCTCTCCTTCCTCGCCTGCCATACACCAACCGCGCGCTGGCTCGCAAGCAAGACGCTCAAACCAGGGGGCGCACCGAGGCCCTTCTGGCTAGCGGTGAGCACCACGTCCAGATCCCAATCATCAAAGCGAATCTCCTCAGACGCGACGGAGCACACCGCGTCCATCACGACGAGGGTACTAGGCGACACGCGACGGACGGTCTCAGCGATGGCTGCGGCATCGGAGAGGACGCCAGTAGAAGTGTCAACGTGGGTGAAGGTAACCACTTTGTAGGGTTTGGGCGCGGCGGTGAGGGCTGCGGTGAGGTCGGCGAGAGGGACGACGCCTCCGACAGGTGCTTTGAGTTGTTTGACGCGTGCGCCGTAAGTTTCGAGGCTAACAGAGCGCGTTAGCAAAGGCTGCACGAATTGAACTCCCAACGCGCAAAACTCTGGGATTTTGGGCACCGGGAATGATTGATAGAGACGGATGATACACACCAGTCGGTAAAGCTATCACCAAAGTAGCCTGTATTGAGCACGAGTGCGTTTTCTCCGGGTTCGACGAGGTTGGCTGCGACCTGAGAGCGGCATTAGAATTTTCAAGTAAGTATTTCACATGTATGGGACGAAGACGATGAAAAAACACATGATGAAATGGTAAAATGGATGCAGGCAAAAATGATGAACGACAGAGAAATTTTGCTTTCCAAATGCACCCAAATGACAAGGAGTTCAATGGGAGACACCAATGCACCCATGTTTTCCAGGATTACATGATGGATGGTGCTTGCAAACAGCAAAACTTTCCCGAAGACTGGAAGAAGGAATCCTATGCCGTAAACGATCGACATGGAGGTGTCCGATGCTTGTTGTGCCCCATATCTCCAGCAAAAGAAAGATCGTAAAAAAACTCCAAACAAATGTACCAGAAGAAAAATGCGACATGGGGAGTAAACAGAGTCAGACGCGTACCTGATCCCAACCCAGGGTGCCGCTGCCACTAATGAGGAAAGGCTGCGCGTCTTTAGTGAGGAGGACCTCGCTGGATGCGATGCGATTAGATTAGCATTTTCGCATGCATATGGGGATGTGCGATGACGGACCGAATCATGCGGATGCAGTCGCCGAAGACGGGCACAAAATCGGGGGAGACATGGGACATGGAGGGGTGGGCATTGGCGAAGAGGACCTCGTCGGCGACCTCGATTGGGCCTGGGATGCTGCACACACAAAGACCGTCAGCGTCAGCGCCAGCGGAGTGTGTGGGAGAGAGGGCTTACACGAGGAGTCTATTTCGGAGGTGAGGATGAGCAGAGCGGGGGCGGAGAGAGGAAGAACATACTTGTGGGGGTCCTGTTTGAAGGGGGGAGCTGAAGCAGAGGCCATGGAGCGTCGAAGGATAGGACGAAGGGTGTGCAAGATACGACGCATAAGAAAGTCAGGAAGAAATGTGACTTCAGCCAGTCGCTGCCGAATCTGCGCTCCGGGCTGCCGTCCCTCTCTATGTCCGGCTGCCACTCTCACCCGGCGGAGGCGGCTGTCCGTCTGATGTCATCCTAATTCCGGATCACTAACCCTCTGCTTTCACCACTCACATCCTCAGTATCTCGTCCACCACGCCGCCCTCAGCGTCAGGTGTGCACGGAGGGCTCAGTACACGCCCCGGAGCTATAGATATCACCATGGGATGAACAGTTCAAGACATTTTCCATACGCGGAGCAGACATGGACTGTACGATAACCAGTACGATAAGCTCTATCTCTCTCTCGTCACTTACGTTGCTCATTTTACCAGAGCCATTCTGAACTTGCTCAAACTTTTAGTGAAAAGTCTCGTCAGGCACACTCGCACGAATCGTTACTCCCTTGTTCATAACACAACGTCATTGTTTTCGTCTTTACCTACCTACACCCAATAGCGTCATGCTGCTGCTCAAACACCGGACTGACCACCCAACAGGAACAGCAATCAATACCAATGACGGAAACTAGTTCTCATAGACTCCACCCACTCCGGCAAACTATGTTTCTGTGCAGGGCCGCCCGCGGCGCACTTTGCCCAATGCGTAGTTCGGTCGTGGAAGCGCAATTCCTGGGCAATGGAGTCGGGAAGACTGGCAATTAGTCCCCCTCTGATGGATCCTCGATAGAGAATCGAGATTCTCCTTTGCTCAGCGATCCCTCATTCTTCGACTGGTTGCGAGTCTAGGAGTCGGGTACAGTGTTCTGGTGTCATGCAATTCTGACAAGGTTTTACCTCTGCATAGAGTTCGCCCTAATAATAAAACCCATTGTTATCATCGTACCAATATCCTTACCCCCACATTTATTTCACATCGTACACAAATCATTACGGATTGCCGCGAATATTTAAGGTCTCCATTAGTATTGTTACACCCATATTTCGCAGACGAAAACAATTCCACGGACTAAGAGAACCACTTATGATCCAAGCTGATGGAAAGTGACCAGCGGAGTACCATGAAATCCTCTTTCGTTGTTTGTTGTCACATCATCGATCATCGCTGATTGTCTAGTCGATAATCTGTGCAAGATATGTGAAGCATGGACTATGTTCCTCCAAAGCAACCAAATAATCAAAGTGAACCAATGTCTCATCCTGGGAAGTATGAGTGTATGGGCTAATAACGAGGGTGCGGTCCTTTAGCTTCACAAGGAAGCGCATGGGAGCCTGCCGGCGCATCACACGCATGCTGCATCAGTTCCATGCGCATAGTCATCATTCAAATGCGAAGCTGCGCGGGTCAGGCACGGTGCAGCAGATAGCTTTGGTAGGTAGGTGCCGCCCTTGAATTTGTATTGTCGCTGTGTTTTTTGGACCTCGTCTTCCGTTTTTCAACTTTGGACCTGCCATATCGTACTCTGACTAGTCATGGAAACTGTTGTATATGTATATAGAAAACAGACAGTAAAATGAAACAAATTGTGAATTTTAGTCTGCGACGGTGGGTTTTTTTCGACGTACACGATGCGATGATCTCGAGAGTCGACATGGCGGATTCAGATTAGCCGTATAACCGTGGGAATATTCATGTGTAGCAGTCGCTTGGATTGAAACCACTGCCACTCAAATCAAACCACCTCAGCACCAGCCCCCGACCTCTTCAAACGTTCTTCCATAGGTTCTTCAGTAATGTCGGAAATATCTTCGTCGAATAAACCTCAGAAACGACACCTCTCTGGTGGAGAATCCCCTGATATCCGCGAGAAAACGAGAGCCAAAACGACGGACAGTGAATCAATGGATATTGATCCTCCCACAATGTCATCGTCTGGCCCGCCTGTTAACGTCGGCATAGGTCCGATTATCGATAACAACAAGAGTCCCCCAACTAGTGACTCTGGGACTGAAGATCTACTCGATCGAAATGCAGATATACCTCTAGGATTCCTACACGCGGTGAATACTGTCCTTAAAAAACAATTCCCTCAAAATAAAGAAGTCGACAATGAACGTGCTACGTCTATCTTATCACAATGCTATCAACTAGATGCGCTGCATCGAATAGGGAATCTGGACCTTCGTAAGGGTGCATTTGATTTGGTAGAAGAATACCCTGGGATCATTGCTATATGCCAGGAGGCTGTACGAACTGGCGATTTCAAAAACATATTTCGATTGAGTAAGTCTCTCTCACTACAAAATTTATTCTACTTCCAATTTTGTTTCTTATGTCATCGTAGAACCATTTCAAATAGCTAAAATAGGTAAGTTGCTCAAATACTTGCATAAAGTCGTCATTCACACCTCTGCAGTCCCAAAGGAAACTCTTCATGACACTCAACTTTATGAAGCCTCGAAAATGGGTGAGTGAATGCATTGCGTACGTAACGTTGCCTTAATCATTGCCCACAGCGACCCAAACCTCATGGAC
>MU155634.1:0-17564 GCA_015484465.1 Pholiota conissans
ACATGTGAATGTCACTTAAATATTTATAAAATAATCAAAGTGGCCGTTTGATTGGTTGAATGCGTACAAAATCTCCAGTTGTGACACGGAGTTTGCCATCATTTGGATGCCGCGTGATCAGCCGACTTATCTTATCTTCATTGATTCATGGGACTTAGAGAAATTTCAATAGAAATTAAATTAAATTGCCAACAAAACAGTAGGACAAGGTAAATTAAAAAGCAGAGTGCAGAGGGTAGGATGATAAACAAGGAACATATGAAGCAGAAAGCAGGAAGTAGAAAGTAGGATGTAGGATGTAGAAATACGAACAAATAAACAAAGAATTGATGGATTTAGAAATCAGGACTTACCAAATCGGCGGAACCAGAACCGGAATGCACGTTTTTTAAGAGAACTGGAATATTTGATGAAAAATAAACTCATACTTCAGCAACAACTTGAATGGCATAGCGGCATGCAAACATGGCTCAATTTCTCCCGCTCCGCTCGCTGCCCGATAGGATTCGTAGGTCATACCGCCCGATCGTGATCTTCGGAGATATTTGGTGCATGTGATGGCATTGGCATTCCTTTCTGACTCCGGAATCAGTGGCCCACTGGCCTTGTTCAGCACCAAGAGGACTTTGGCAGCTATCCAGATATATACCACCTGCAAATCTCCTTCCCCACCCCCACCTGCACCTGCACCCCAACTTCCCCAGACGCTAAAGCTCACCACAGACATCATGTATATATAATCATCCATCCCACAGAAATAAATCGAGACTATTCGAGCCCTTATCTCACCGACATCCCACAACTCCCCAACAGCATTCCGTCCTCAATCCGACCTTCAAACTTTAAGTTTCAATCTTCCAGAACACTCCAATGTCACCAGAACTCTACATAGATTCCGATTTTTTCTTCTTGATCTACCCCTTGAGTCGTAGGGGGTAACCAAGCAAGGAAGCTAATAATACACAGCGCTACATGGTTGTAAGTGATAGAACGAAAATAAAACGAGAGTGCATGCAATAATTAACAAAATTGAGATGAATGCTATTTGCAAGTGTAGACGTGGATGTGGATGTATGAGCGAGCATGAAAATGAATGACCGAGAACGATAGTGTAGGGTTGCGGCGGGGTCCATGAACGACAACATCAGCAAAGAGACAAAAAAGCGAAGGAAAAAAAAACATCCAAAAAAAACCAAAGCCAAAAGAAAAGCATAAAAAGATATCCAAAACCAAAACCAAAAAAAGACCTCAACCTCAATTCAAACCACTACCGCCTCCTCCGAACTTCAATCCCCCCATCCTCCTCCGCATCCTCCTCATCCTCCTCATCCCTCTCCCTCTCCCTCTCCCTCACCCCACTCCCAACCCCCCTCGCAGCCTCCTCATAACTAGGCAACCCCCGCATACTGCTCAACGGGGGAACACCGCCAATAAAACCCCTCGCCGCGACCTCATAATCCGGCACCTCCGTAATAGCGCGGTGCAGGAGGCCGCCGTGGGTCGCTGGGCTTAGGGTGGGCGAGGTGGAGGAGAGGGAGAGGAAGGGGGAAGGCGTGGATGGTGATGAGAGGGATAAATGGGCGAGAGCGAGCGAGGGGATGTTGGCGCTTGAGTTTGAGCGCGAGACGGGGGCGGTGGGTAAGGGGTGGTGTGCGTGTGCGTTGTGTGCGTGATGATGTGGATTTTGGGTGTGGTGGTGGTTGGGAGAGAGTGGGTTCAATGAACTCATATGCGCGAGATGAGGAGACGACGCCGAAGCGGGCAATGCAGGCGTTGACACCGCACCCGCGAGATGGTGGAACGGGTTATTCGAATTTGAATTTGAAGACAATGACGCGTGCCGCTGGTTCGAAGCGATGAGGTTGTAAAACGGGTTCGTCGAGACGCGCGGGGAGATGGGGTGCTGCTGCTGCTGCGATTGCGCTTGTTCACCCATCGACGACACCGACGCAGACCTCATCATCATCGTCTGCTGATGCTCAACGGGCGAAGGGTACACATTTCCCGGCGCATCCTGTTGTCCATGACCATGCGAGCTGCTTCCACTGGCACTGGCACTGGCACTAGCCTCCACAATAGACGGCGCACCCGACGACCCGCCTTCCACGCTCCGCGCACCACTCGGGCTGCCCGTCTCTGCAGCGCTACTGTCCCTGCTATCCCGATCCTTACCCTTCACACCCTCCCTCTCCCTCTCCCTCTCCAGCGAATGCGGCGAATGAGGCGAGTGCGCATGACTCCCATGATGCGACGACGACGCCTGATGATGATGCGAATGATGATGATGATGGTGCGTCAACGCCGTGAAAGGCTTTATCGTAGCCTTGAATAAACTCGACAGGTTCCTCACCCCATGCGCTCCTCCTCCTCCTATCCCTGCTGTCGACGCGACGCTCGCATTGGTAGTGGATGTGGTATTGGATGTGGATGTGGATGTGGATGTGGATGAAGACAGCGCAGAGGGCGCGACGGATATCAAGGAAGGATGGTGCGCGTGTGGTTGGTGGTGTTGATGATGCGCGTACGCATGAGGATGGCCATAAGCGGTAGAACCAGACGAAACAGTCGCGCTCGACGAGTGCGAATGCCCATGCCCATATCCATGAGAATGAGACGAAGAAGTCCCCACGGAAGAAGGCAGCGCCTCATACCCATACCCAAACGCCGCAGGCTGCACACCACCACCACCACTCCCACCAACAGAGCTCGCACCTGACGCGTTCCCACTCGTCGTCGCCCCAAAGACAGGCGATCCCGCTCTAGACCCCGCCCGACTCGCGCCTGTACTTCCTCTATGTGAATGCGAATGATGATGCCGCTCAGGACTCGCAGGTCTACTCCCCGCACGACTCCCCCACCTACTCCCTCCTAGAATCCCATTACCCCCACCCCCACCCCCACTCCCTACCCCAACACCACCAAAACCACCCCCAACACTACCACCGCTAGCCAACGCGCTCTGCGGCGCAACATACTGCGGCTGCACCGGCGAAGGTATCGACAAGCGCGGGCTCACCTGCCCCGACATTCCCCCGCTCCCACCCCCCACAGCATTAGGAGGCACGACCCCACTCGCATCCGCGTCCGTCAGGCTTAGCAGGAGCTCCGAGTTCACCCAGTCGAGTGGCGTGTGCTCGCCCACGCCCGGTGCGGGCGGGAGTTGGTGCGGGATTGTCTGGTACGCTGCGGAGAGCGGGTGTGGATTATTTGGATTTAGGTTGAAGGGGCCGACGCGTGTAGTGGTGGTGGCGACGGCAGAGCCAGGGATATCGTGCGTTGATATACTCCGTGTGCTCGCTGCGCGACTACCGCCTGCGCTAGATTGGGAATGGGAATGAGGTTCAGGAGAATGCGATCGCGTGCGCGACACGCCCACGAGCGTATTTTCATTCTCGCCCGCCGCGGAGGGTGTAGCGACATCGCTCGTATACCCCGGCACCGCCGGCGTCGTCGTCGAGCCATACCCCGATACGCCTACTACATACGCATTCGCAGGCGACGCCGCCCCAGACGGACTCGCATCCGCCGACGCCGCGAGCCCCGACCCCGCAGGCGCACCCACCAGCGGGCTCAACCACGGATTCGACACGCGCACCGTCACCGTCTCCGGCAAAAACATATTCGCCACCCGATCCCTCACATGCGCGGTGTACGACGGCAATTCCCGATCCGCTTCGAGCGCCGCGTCGTCCGCTTCGAGGTCGTCGTCGTCCAACGGGTGTTGGGGTTGGCCTTGGCCTGGGGAAGCGCCCGGGCCGAGGTCTTCCGCCCAGTCGTTGTGCGAGTGTCCTAGCCCGACGCTGCTGAGCATGAGCCGGCGCGTGGGGACGCTCATTGAGCGCGCTTCCTCGCGGATGCGGCCGTCGAGGATGACGACGGGCAATGAGCAGCGTAGTTCTGATGTGTGCCCATCGCGGTTGCGGAGGAATATGGACCAGCGGATGCGGTGCGAGACGACGATGGGCTCGAGTGTGTGCGAGGGCGTGACGAGGGCTGAATGTGATGCGGAGGCGGTGTGGTAGGACGGGTTGAACGGGTTGGATGAGGATGTGGGGGATGTGGTTGTGCTGGGCGTAGTGGGATTCGAGCTGGACGTGAGGGAGGGAAGAGGGAAGATGGGCTGCGGCTCGGTTCCCGAGGGCGTGTTGGGAGTTGAGCCGGTTGGGTACGAAGATGGCGGGATGTGCACCTTGACGTACGTCACGACGTCATGGTTCTCAAACTCCCCGTCCGAGTCCGCGCCGTCGTGGTATGGCCATTCGCGCTGGTCCTCCTGAGTCGACGAAGAGGGGCCTGCTATTGGCCGAGGGTGGTGGCCCTGTGCAGAGGAGGGCCGGGAACCCGCGGGCGTCGCACTGATGCTCGCTGCAGCGGACGCGAAGGTGAACCCATGATACTGCTGTTGCTGCCCAATCCTTACTGGCCTATCATGACTCCTATCACCATCAATCTCCACCGCGCGCCCAGCGACAATCTCATGCCGCACACTGCACACGATCCGCGTATCCTCCTGCGCCCCGCTCCGCGCATACGTCTTCGTCGTCTCCTGCAGACTACTCACGATCGAGGCGACGCTCACGCCTTTACTTATAGGCGAGAACTTGAGCACGGCGATGAGCGTGTCGCCCGCGGCCCACGCCTTGTGCGGGAGCATGATGGAGTACATGAGCTTCTCGGGCCACGTATTCTCGATCTCGAGCGTCTGCTGGTACTCGAGCGCCTCGTGCGTGAACGAGCGCACGATGTGCACTGGGACGTTGGCTTGGAGGTTGTGCGAGAGCCCTGGGCGCACGGCGGAGGCGCGGAGCTTGTACGTGACGGAGGCGCCCCCGAGGGCGTTGGTGGATATCGACGAGGGCAGGGTGCCCCCGATTTCGAGGTGGAAGGGGAAGAAATGGCGCCCGGCTTTGAGTGTGCGCGAGTGGCGCTTGTCGCCTTCGAGGAAGGACCAGTCGTGGTTGCACACGACGTAGGTTATCGACGTGCTGTTGTTGATCAATCTATACCGCATATAATGAGCATGAAAGGCCAAGACCGACGATCAAGACACTAGAGGGTGGAGACTCACGACTCGCTGGCAGGCATAGGGATCTTCGCCTTGCCTCTGAACTGCAGTGTAATCTCCTTGATACTCGTCGACTCGGTGAGGAACAGCGCGACATGGCCGCTCAGCGAGGTAGGCTCAACATCGGGCCCAGTGCCCTTGAGCGTAAGATACGGCGCGTCGAGTATGATCTCCAGATGCGACTTGTGCGGGTGGTGGTGGTCCCCCGTAGTGCGACCCATACTGATATCAGACGAGGACGAAGGGGCGTCGTCGCCGGCGGGGATGAAGAGCTCGGTGGTGGAGATGGGGGACGCGGTGGTGGTGGCAAAGTGGGAAAGGGCCCCATTCGCATGGTGGGTGGCAGGCATAAGTAGTACCCAGCAAGTACAGCACCTAACAGACGACGATGGCCGAAGGGAAACATCCTTCTACCACCCATTATCGCGCCAGCATATTCCCAGATCCGAGATCCATTGCTCGCAGATCTGTCCCCGTTCGGCCATCCCGCCGCGTCCGCTTTGTCCCGCCGGCACGCGCGCTCCGGAATCCGACTCGACCCGGTTCAGCTCGTATCTGCCTCGACGTTTGTTTTTTCTTTCTTTTCTTCCTATGAATAATCTTTCTTCCTTTCTTCCTAGTCAGTCTCTCGACGGTGTGCGCGTCGTCGACGCCCAGCAAAAAACGAGGTCCGTCTACCCCGGCCAGCACCAGAAACGGGCGAGACTCGCAGCTGGTCTGGCTAGCCATCATGACGAGATGCTCCTCGGTTACTCATCCATGCATCTGCGCAGGCGAGCATCTCAGGCGTCCGCGTCCGAATCCGAGGAGCATGCGTGCGTGCGTGCAGAGGTCATTCACGAATTCAGCCAATTGAACACTCTCCCTGCTCTTCCCGGTCTCATCCATGTCCTCGCTCTAACCACTCTCAGCGTCCTCAAGACCCTGATGATGCGCGTTATTGCCTTCCGTATCGCTATGATGCCTGCCTTGCATGGTTGACCCACATTCGACGCGGCTTCTGCGCCTATAAATTAGCCTTGCCGCGCGCGTCATATATATGCCTCCGAGTCGGCGGCTCGTTGGCTTCGCTGGAATCCTTATATACCGTCATCTCCATCTCCCACCGCGTATGGCGATATCGAAGCAACGTTCTATGTTACGTGCATACACACCGTCGCAACCCTTTTCTATTCACGCAATTTCGGGATCCTACTGGTCTGAATAACGGACTGCGTCGGATAGCCACCACAACCAGAAATACCATGCCCAATTCAACGGCTACAGCTACAAGATGAACTCAACCAGGCTCAGCACCCCCATTGCCCAGCTTCATTCAAGCCTCACACCCCGCTCTATCTCCGCACACATAGTATGAAAAGCAAAGACATAACTCACGGTGGGGTATTTTTAACTTCTTCCCTGCCTACCTTTCTAACTCGACCATCGACTCAACGTTTCCTACACACCACACCACCTCCGCAGCCAAGCACGGATCTCCCACCCTCGGATTCTAGGGCCAAGAAACTCAGAAGAAGCCAAATCTACCCTGCCAACGCGACGAAACTGTAACATGGCATTTCATTCACGCTACTTACAAGTTCAATAGCAAATACCCCGAGCCCGTGCTCCATCACGTCGAGATGTCTGCATCTGTCCTATATCTATGTCTATGTGTCTCCATGTCCATGTCCGTGGCGGATTCAGAGGACTCGGAGTCGAGGAACTGCTGCTGCTCCCCCGCCCTGCTCCAGCTGCTCAGCGTCAATTCAGTCATTTTTGGAGGGCTTGACACAGGCCGATGGCTGGCATGCCCGGTTCTAGATTGCTTTTAATTGGGTTTTGACTGAGGGACGTTCAGTGTATATCAGAGATCGGTTCAAGTCTCGCAGAGGGTTTCGCTCTTCGCTTGCTTGTGGATTGGTGCTGAAAAAAACAGTTGTTTTCTCCTGTGTTGCCTAATATCTCGTCTGGACAGAAAGAGACCTACATCTACTCTAGCAAGAATAGCCGCCTCGGGCGTCTCCGGCCACTTTGACCACCTTCAACTTTGTATCTGACGTCCTTCTATGTCTTTTTTTACCACTTTACTCTCTCGCTTTCAGTCAACCTCTCCAATTCAATTTCGACTTCTGTAGATCATAACGTACTGCACTGCACAGACAGCCTCCATGCTCTCACCAGCGTGGGCTTGAGTGCCATGGTGTGTATGTACGCAGCGGAGTCCCTGCGGATCTTGACGCAGTTGTCTCAGGTCGGAGTGGGAGTGCGTGTGGCGTGCGTTTATGCCTTACTTGTTTGCTTCTTTTTCCCTTTGCTTCGCTCCTTTTTGGTTAATGCTAATATTTTTGTTGACAGAGAGCAGGATGTGTATGTACGTACGTACTAGAAGTACATGAAGAAGAAGACGACGACAGCTTCATCCCATATACGATGCGCTCGGAGCCCCATTTGCCTTCAATATTACTTTTCTTTCCGTACCGCGGTTCCGCGTCCCACACAACATGTTTTCACGCTTTGTTCCTTTTCTTCGAAGGCTCATCTTCACCTCGCCTGGCTTTCAATTTCACTTTCATCCACCACCCTGTTGCCCTCTCTGAATCATTCTCTGCCTTGCCCTTCAATAGAATCATGTCCACGTCCATGTCCACGGCCCCGTGGGCCCGAGTCAACTCCGGTCGCGAGATGGACTCATGGGCATTTATCTTCATTCATCAAACATGAAAGGCGAAGACTGACGCAGCACACACGCCTCTCAAAGATGAGTGGACAGCGACGGACCGCCGGCCCTTCCAGTGCAAGCTTGAAGGCAAATTAAAGCAAGCAGGCGGAATCCTGGTCTATTTATAGATAACGCGTCCAGCGCACCAGCGCTCCGACACCACATACCTGTATGTACGTTTGGTGAAATTTCCAAGGCGAAGAAATTTTTTAGAATGCATATATACATTATCAGGTAGAAAGGTGTTGTGGTGGTTATGTACCCTCGAATATATCATGCATACTACAGTGCTATGAAGGAGATGAGGAGATGAGATGCGATGGCGTTGCCAACGCATTTATTAGATTTCGTGCTTTGCTTCCGCTACGAGAGCGCCAATGTCAATATGTGACCCATGCCGCTGTTTCACTTACGGTGGTGGATATATAACTTGCAACGGTGGTGCGCACCACTCTGGTCGTCGGGTACGCGTCCTATTGTAACGTTATTCAGATTTTCACTGTACGCGTTGTGGCTGGTGAAGTTCATCGCGGTTCGTTTGCAAGTTTCGTGCACCGGCGTTTGAATTTCCGAAGACCCAAATGTCTTTTATCTCGAGGGTCCCTTGCTGCCTGCGACTCATGACCCTGCGCATTGGAAAATGCTAACGGGAAAATAATCGCCGTAGTCTTACTCTTCGTGAATATTAACGTGCTTCATACTCTCTGAGAGTGTACCGGTTATTGCACACGCGGTTGGTGGTGATTTATGATGTTTTTGTCAGGCTCTTTGATGGGTAAGCGCTGACTGCGCTTCGGGATTGAAGACTTACTTGACTACAGATATCAGTAAGGATTCTTGAGGAGATATGCATTACCGAATGAAAAGAGATGCGCGTGATTTTATTGTCTGTGGGATTTTGTTGGACTCAGCTGGAGAGGCCGGTCAGTCGAAAGGTCCATGATTCAGTGCTTTACATGAAGTCACCGTCTGAGTAATGGATGACTATTCCATGCTACTGTATAGTAGAGAGCAACCACGCCCACTGCTGTTGCTGGCTCGGAATGCGGGTGCACATGAAGTCAGCGAAACGGATCGGTTCACGTTCGCGCGTGCATTATTGATGGACATGACATCGGTGTGCCGGAATTCGGGGGAATTGGTGATGCATGGCCACACCATTAAAGGGCAACAAACGATGATATCAGTCTAAAGATATTTTCCAATCTCCTACGACATGGGATATTATGGAAGATCGATCTCTTGCTCATTGTATTCGACTCATGATATCAGTCTGTACATACTTCTGATCTATATTCCAGACTCCACCGCGATGCCTGTGTGGACTGTTCTTTTATCGTTCGATGTGATGAAAGAAAAAGATTTGGCTTTTACAAAGAAAGAAGCAAGAAAGGGCAACGAGAAGAGGGTGTGATGGCGATCCGGATGAGGGGCCAATCTGCTCCGGTAGATCATTCTGCGGGTGCTGTGTTCGGAGTTCCTTCATAAGAGGGTCAGAATCAGATTGACGTTCCCATGCTGTGTGTCGCTGTGTAAGTGGATTCTCTCTTTGAAATGCTGGCTATCTCTGAGGGCTGGAGTTTTAAATGCTGAGTTCTTATTGTCCACCACAATTCATCATGCGGAAATCGCGTCGGAAAAATGGATGATGCCTTCGAAAGATGTTGATTCTTGTGAAAGACAAAAGGTGAAGAAGAAATCTTTCTTTCCTGAATCACGATCATGATCATGATGTCTTCTCCTCGTCATTGTGAATTGGCTCTGAGTGTGAGGGATTCTCGGCGACGCATGCAGAAGTGTCGGTCTATTTATAGATCATGCCTTGTGTGATTCTGTGAAGTAACGTTCGAAGATGAAGTAAAAACAATCCAAAAGCTCCCAGTGCTAAAAGATCTACCAGCTATTTCCGGTTTTATGTCCTCTAACATCGGAAGTCTTTTATAGAGTGTGTGTAAACTGGACTAGAAATATTTCCCTGGACACGCGAATCGCGGTATCGAACAGGGTAACTTTTGCCTGAACGTTCCACTAAAAGATCTTCGGAGAAATTGCAAAAACTCCTCAGAGCAGAGCTCAGTTATTAGAAGAAGCGAACAATACGATGATCCCCTTTTCTGAGGCCATTCTGTCAAGCCTTTGTCTGAGCGTCGGAACAACCTAATAACCCTCGTGATTCTCCATATCCGAACCTGGTTCAATTCCAACATGACGTTCAAGAATAGACAGTCATCGCCACAACATGCCGTCACCACGGCGTTAATCGAGCGTCTACTGTCGTCGGAGAAACCTTGCAGAAACCCTCCAATTTTCTGAGGATGCTTACGAGCATCAATGGGATTACTGTGTGATGCATGTGATGATTCGGATTACAGGGTGTGCATTGTCAACATGTCATTGATAAGCCTTCTCTCACCATGACTGTTCGGCAACAGTTGGATAGCACAGGCGAGTTCAAGACTGATCCTGGTTCACCGGGGGCGCTAGCACTGGCACATACTAATCTACTCAAGCTTAGATACTTGCATCGCCAGCAGGAGAAACCTCTCCGAATTAGTTCAGTCTAAGTTAGTGAGGTTCGCCCGCAAAAGCCTTATCTCAGCTCGCCTCGAATTGCCATTGTTTCCTGCATCGCTAGATAAGAAATTCCGTAGATGATCTCCTGACATTTCACACTTCCTTTCTCGGCACTTAGACCACTAGATTGATTCCGCTTCAGCTCCCTGCACAACTTCGGATACAAGGGCCGTTCGTATTCATATATTCTTTAAGATGGAAACTTGGAAGAGGCTGTAATGATCTAATGTTGTCTTCTGTGTGAATACCTTGTCTGAATCCGATCCGAAGAATCGAATACTCTTTATCACAAATGACATTAATAAGAATAAACAAAATATACAAACTCATAAACACTTTGCCTAATCAAATAATAGTCTACTGTCCCAGTATTTAACCCATCGACTCGCGTCCTCTTGCATTAATGAGTGAGCTGTAGCAAGGGAGTTGCTCATAGCTGCTATTTTATTTGTTGAGAAAGTAGTCGTCCCAAAAACCTCTTTATCTGTATGAGGACTATCTAGATCGCGTGCAGAAAGCTGCTTGAAAAACTCCAAGAGCTTGATAGCGGGCTGTACGACCAAAACTGTGAGTAAATCGCCATATTCAGGAACGATTGAACTCACAATCTGCCGCAGATCATCGGCTTCCGGTGCGGTGCACCTTCCCTCCAACAATTCAACCCATCGACTAAAGGGGACGTAGGGAAGAGACGCAGCGCGCTTCAGCCGCAGCGCCTCCCTTATATATCCCATCACTGAATCCCATTTAACGGCTCTCGGATGAACGAGATTCAACGCTTTAGGATATTCCCCATCGAACGATACCAAGTCGAGGATGCAGTTGGTGACGACATCCATCGGGAGCCAAGAGACGTTCTTAATTAAAGGGAGAAATAGGGTGAGGTCAGCTGAGCGCCTATACGTTCCGAAAATGTGTCTTACCCCATAAGCACTTGGAAGACTTTCCATTTCGAGACATGATTTTACCAAAATGGGAATCCAATCTGATGTCGCCCAGGCCCCGTTTGAACTGCCCGTGATTTGGCCGATACGAAGGGACGTAGCGTTCAAACCACTGGTGGCCAGAATCTATTGAAGTATTGTCAACATTAAGTTCTTTTCTGTTGGATGGGGAGAAGTGCTGACCCTTTCGGTAACGTATTTGCTCTCCCCGTACCCAATTCCTACGGCGTATTTGGGGTCCATCACCAGCTCTTCAGGATAAGCGCCGAAGCTTTGATCCCAGGATTGGGCGGCGCTCACGGAGGATGTGAATATGAACTTGATGTCGGACGCATCATGTCTCGAGCGCGCTAGCTCTATCAGGTCGTGCGTTCCTCGGACATGCGATTCGAATGAGGATAGCGAAAGATTGAAATCGAGCCTCCACGCGACATGAATAACAATATCAACACAGCTGCACAACTAAGTATTGATTAGCGAATGTTTTTACGTGTATGCATGTAGACTTACTTCAGAATACAGGTCGTCCGAAAGACCAAGTTTCGCATCCGAGTATTCGGTCTCGAGGTAGACAATCTTGGGCGACTCCAAGATGTCCTCATCCATGTCTTTGTCCATAAAGCGCTCGCTATGACGTTGGGAAATTGTCTGGGTAGTTGATGGTCGATTTATTGTGTAAATCTTGCGTATTGTTGGATCGCGGATGAGACCATTCAAGATCTGTGATCCGAGGTGTCCAGTAGATCCCGTCAGGAGAACTACTCTTTCGAGAGGACCTGAAGCGTTATGCAGTCTAGGTGGCCGCATATCCACATCAGAAAATTCATATCGTCGGATCATCTCTTCAATTGCCTTGACGTGAGTATTGCCGATTGACGACGTAGATGCACCTATTACTGGGTGGCGCAAGAGTCCATGAATATGACCGGCAAGAGTCGTAATGGTAGGGTAAGTGTAGACAACATTTCGCGTCACTGAATCTTCGCTTAAGTTGCGAGATTTGAGAGCGCTCGTAATCCTTCGATGAAGGATCGTGGCACTCAAGCTGGTGATGAGATAAATCGATCAGTAGATGAAGTTCTTAATAGACTGTTCATATTACCTGTCCAATCCTTGCTCGAATAAATTATCGGTAGAGGAGATCGCTTTATCAGGACATAGTTCGCGAACCTGCTTCAATATCCAGTCGATCAGGCATTGTTCATCCTTGTCCCATCCTTCTTGTAGCTCTATCGATTCGGGGCCCTGCGCAGACTCGATGCTACGATATCTAATGCGCCAAAGTATCAGAAAACCTACACTCAGAGTGAACGAGGGCGAAACACATACAGGGCTTCTATCTCGTCGGTGTAAGCGCTCAAGGCCATCTTCCTGATCACAGTCCCGTTCGGTGCCCTTGGAAGCGGCTTACGCCTATCCGCTATCAGGATTAGCTCTTTGAATAGCTTGCTATAAGCCGGAGCTATCTTGTTTGCTTCGTTGATGACGGGCCTGAAGAGTTCATTACATCAAAATCTTTGGGATCGTACGCGTGCTGGATAGCGACCCACCAGATGAGATTGCGGAATTGAGAGGCCTGGAGCGCGTCTGCGATGTCGATTTCGTGCTCGGCGCTTGGCTCGATGAGGACGCCTGGCTGGTCGTGGCCTTTTCCGAATATTACGCATCCTGCAACACTTCGAAAAGTTAGAATTGATTTGCAAGGTTGATAGATGCATTGAGAAACACACTGGGGACTGCTCATAATAATCCCTTCTAGTGGTAATGGTACGGTCTTTTCGCCGGAGGAATGAACTATAATATCATCTAAACGACCAGCACTATGACGGGGTATATGTCAACTATATATGTATATATTAATGGAGTTATGCTTACAACTTCCATAGGTGCTCCTTGTCGGGATGTCTTCTAAATAGGTCAGAGGTTGCATACCCACCGCCCTGCAGATTCTGAACAGAAATGTGGTACGTATCGGTGCTCTAACATACCACAAATATTAGCGACAACACCACCCATATTCTCGCCCAAAATACTCACAAATAAGTGGCACTCAAACGTCCCATCGCCTTGCGGGATCCACCGGACGTCGCAGTCATCGCTGAACTCGACGTATTCCCACTCCATTTTATCCCCTTCTCGCAAACTTGAATATGCTGGTCCCCCCACTTCAGTTCCCCCATACAAACTTTGTAAGTTGATCCCGTTTCGGACGAGACGATCCCCGAGCGTCTGACTCAAAGCACCTCCGCCGTATGACTTTCAGAAAAGGGTGTCAGCAGAAGCAGTCAAACAAAGAAAAATACACTCACGACTATATCCAATCCGCGAAGTACGTCGATCGCTTCTGGATCCCTGGCCCACGTCTGGAGGAACGCAGGAACGGAGACGAGAGCATTGCATCTCGTTCTTCGAATGTGAGCCAAAGTGTTCTCCGGGGTAGCAAACGGCGGGTTCATCTCAGGGCTCTTTACGGAAGGGGGGAACAAGACGATCGAGATGCAAGAGAATAAGGGCAGGAAGAGCTCCACCACGATTCCAATCGCGTGAAATGGGGGTAACTGCATTCCTGGCATCCGTACGCGCTTCGAGCGGTTGATGTAGACCGTGCAGCATGCTGAATAGGGGGGCCGATGAATGGATAAAGGTTGAAAGTAAAGTATCTAGCTTGGGGGACGTACGTGATAGGATATATTCGAGGATGTTTCTGTGCGTCCTCGGGATTGGTTTGGGAAATCCAGTGCTCCCGGATGAATGGAGATATACGGCGACGTCGTCGAGGCCTGGTTTACAGTACCCAATTAATGGTGGTAGAGTTTCAACATCTGAATCAAGTACGGTGTGCGTAGGGTCGTCCGAGAATTCAGGGTATACTTCGAAGAGGCTGGGAGTTTCGCGAATGTCGACGGTATA
Source organism: Pholiota conissans (assembly GCA_015484465.1). Taxonomy (NCBI): domain Eukaryota; kingdom Fungi; phylum Basidiomycota; class Agaricomycetes; order Agaricales; family Strophariaceae; genus Pholiota; species Pholiota conissans. Next base: position 14,195 of record MU155634.1, read on the forward strand.
ATCCGGATCTATTCGTTGTATTTCCGTCTGAATGTCGACGACAAGACCTTTTAGCGTGGAGCATGTGGCGAGGACATGATGACACGACGTGCTTCTTAGGAGATGGGCAATCGCTGGGGCGTTATTTCGTGGTGAGATAGGGAAGGGCTTGGACCAAAATCAGCCGTCAAGATCCCACAATGAATTACAGGGATCACTCACGACGAGCCCCATAGACATCAGCCCAAGGACTATAGTCTGATATAACAAGGTGTCTGCGAGCGCGATTAGAGCGACAACAGGTCTACCACCAGGGGATGAGAAGTCGAAGTCGGTCCCAATTGAGCGCACCACGCGTCGACACGCCTTATCGAATTGTTCGTAGGTCACTTCTGAGATTTCATCTGCACCATCTTCGGCAAACAGGTACATAGGCAAACTTGGGTTGTGATTTCTGTGGAAGGCGAGCGTGTCATGGAGGAGAATGGTGCCGTCGGTAGGGGGGACTGTGAATATGGGTGCTAGACTCGACATGATTGTTGATTGTATGCAAGGAAGTTGGTGGCTTTCCTGTGCAGATTGTCTGTCTACTTATAGAGAAGATTCGTAGCAGTCCGGATTTAATCTCCTGACCCGAGTTTAGAAAAACCGCACCGTTATGGCGGACGGAGGTGATCGAGCACCGGGATACTATTCCACAAGCTTCGACTCCCCTTCTTCCAAGGACTCAATTCTCATAAGGAATATTAATAGAATCCCGGATATGCATATCAAAGGAGTGCTTTGGAGGAGCAGTTGGCGCACATTTCCTGACTGCGAGCTTGACGGGATTTTCGCTCCGACGTCGATGCGCCGACCATTATCATTTTTCGCGTATCGCGGGCGCGTTCCACTGCGCTAGGATGGGGTGAATGAGAGAAAAACGCCGGTTTTTGAAGAGAGAGCATTTCAGAGCTTCCATGCAAAGTGCCACCTGGCTTGAGAATTAGGCGCCTTGACATCGGCATGTCGGCAAATAGGATCAGATGCCAAACAGTGGCTATCCAATGGCTGCCGAACGTTGACAACGAACACCTCCGAGGGAACTCATGAGTCTAAAGGACAGCGAAAGCGACACAGCCATGCAGCTTTTTCTCACCTCCCCAAGCCGCGAAGATGGGACCAGATCCGTGTCAGTGAATCAGGTCAGCAGGACGCGTTACATCCATTTGGCGTCGCCGCTCGATATCGTCTGGCAGGATGTCTGGAGATGCAAAGCTGAAGCAGGGAGGACGACACCATTGGCCACCTAACATTCGAACGTCTCCAGAGGTGCGTGTTATTTCGATTGGTTCTCATGAATTGTGTCTAATTCAAATGGTGATGACCAGCCTTTGTTCAGCAGCCCTTCTCTTCCATTTACTATCTCGAGCGACAGTACGGCCCAACGTATGTCACTTCACATTTCTCTGATTCTAGACACTTAACCTGATTAGTTTCTCTTAAGAAAGCGTTCGAGAACCCTGGGATGAGTTAGGCAGCGAGGGATCCGAACACGCCCGTATCTGGCATATTTACAACGACGAAACTGCCAAGTTGGACGCTGCCACGACGGATGGGCTAAATAGAGGGATAGATGTTCTCTTGGTGTTCGTGAGTGACCCTCACCATGCATATATGCATATTCATTATACCACAACCCCCAAACAGACAGGACTCTTCTCTGCGGTTCTAACCACATTCATCATCCAATCATACCAGCAAATGCTTCCCGGACCTTCTGATATGACAAATCTCCTTCTGCAGCAATTAATAGCGGATCTACGTCGATCATCCATCCTGAATAGCACCGATCCCATCCAGCTCCCAACAATCGCAGGAGCGAACGTAGTCCCTACCATGGGCGAGATTCGTTGGGTAAACGGTCTCTGGTTTGCTGCGCTCGCATGCAGCCTTTCAGCAGCCCTCGTGTCCATGCTGTCGAAGCAGTGGATACAACCAGCTCCGAACATCTCTGGATCTCCCAGGTTTCGCGCAAGGCAAAGACAGAGGAGATACGCTCAACTGCGGCGATGGCACGTCTATGCCGTTATTAATGCCCTCCCTCTTTTGCTTCATGCTGCTCTCCTTCTATTCTTTGCAGGCCTTATCGTCCTTCTCTGGTCAGGGGACATTGCAATCGTGGTTGCTACTTTTTCCATAGTAGCGCTTGCGTATACATTCTATTTGGGATCAATGTGGATGTCATTAATCTATCCGGACTGTCCATATCAACACCCAATTTCTGAACAAATGCGATTTTGGATATATCCGAAAGCGCTCTCCAAGTCTAGACCAGATATCGAGGCTGCGACCGAAGATAAATTGCACTACACGTAAGTTGTCCCTTCTGTAATTTCCTCGTATTTATTAAAACTTTTCTTATCAGACGTCGTCAACCTATGCTCTTGTCAATGGTCGATCCTGATCATTTGACTGATGCATCAGCATTGATATGGCTCCTCCAGTATTGCTCTAACGAAGATACGATCGCTGCTACATTGCAAGCGATCGGAGGGCTACCCAAAGATTTCACGGCCTTTCATGTCCTGCGCGAAATGGGCGCAATCCCCTTGGTTCTGCGACACTTCAGCACGTGTTTCCACCAGGACATCTCCCTCGACCTCCGATGGCACGTCACAGATGCTGAAGTTGCTGAACGCTACTGCCGTGCCTGGGTGCGTCTAACGCACGGTACCTCGATATTGTGGCCGAGAAGCCTGCAAGCACCTCTGCAGATTCTTAGAGCGTGCGATAACCTCCACGCGTCCGCAATCGCTACCTGTATCATCGCCTTAAACCATTTAGAGTCCCGCACGTCCCAACTAGGATTGATCTACCATCTCAAGGCCTTCGTCGATGGCGAATCGAACCTTAGCGACTTGACTCAGCGTTGGCTCCTCGATACGTTCCTTGAGTGTTCGATAAACTGGGAGCTGCGCGCTGCGGTGGTGCATGATATCGCCCAGAGATCGATACCAGTGCTTCTGCGACTCCTGCAGAGGACAACGGACCAGAGTCTCACGGCGCATAATTACATCACGATCCCTCGTATCCTGCGTGTATTGACCACCGGAAACCTGGACGGTCTGATGCCATGGGACGAAGAAAACCGCGCACATGCCTTCCGTCAGACGATGATCCCTGTGTTCAACGCCATCATCCAATACCCGGCGCATTACGGGGTCAAAGACGACGTCCTCGATTTCATCGTCGTTCAGTTTGCGCAGCTCGCAGCGCCGATCTTCACGCGAATAAGGTTCTCGCAGGAGATCAAAGAGTGTTGGAATAAACAAGAGTACGCTCAGTCAACGGTAATAGTTCGACTGTATTTGTGTAGCTACCTGTTGGAATAAACAAGAGTACGCTACGC
>MU155635.1:0-15093 GCA_015484465.1 Pholiota conissans
AGGACTGCCAAAGACCGACATTAACCGGTCTATGTCGGTCTTATGCGGTCTTGTGCGGTCTTGTAACTGGGTTAGACCGGTCTAGGTACCGGTCCTTGCCCCCGAGGGCCAAAAGACCGGACCTGACCGGACTTTCAAGCACTACTTACCGTAGGCGCCGCGGCTGAGATGCGCGACGACCCGGGGTATACCCTGTCACCGTAAGTGCCGCGATGTACTTTCTTACCGTGGGTGCTAGGTACACCTTGTTACCGTGGGTGCTAGGTACACCTTGCTACCGTGCGCCTGGGGTATACTTTCTTATCGTAAGCGTCTGTGTAGTTGATTATCATTATATTACAGCCTGATATTTAACACGCATATGAATTACAAATGTGCTATAAGATACAGTAGTAAATACACCAAGATCAGCATCATTTACAAGATATGAAGCAGATTTACTACAGACTACAGTCAGTATCTTTGAAAGAGCAGAAGGAATCAATCTACGTACCACATAGTATAGTATAGATCAAGAAATACTCCTCCCGGACTCAAGAATCAAGAGCGAGCGTCACAGAGAGCTTGCACGGACAGAAATACACTAACGAAAACGTGATATAATCAGCGCAATCGCGGGAGGGACGGAGAGTACGAACCTGGAGCTTATTGAGGTCAAATAGGTTCAAGAAATGCAAGATAAGTTCAGTTACTGATATACACATTCTCGTTAGTGAGGAGAATAAAAAACCGGACGAAAGACGTACCGAATGAAGGCCAACCGCCTTCGAATCGTCTCGTATCGTACCTTCCCCCACTTCGTATTCCCCCCTCCCCTTGCCTTCCAATATGTTGGTGCAGCGGCTCGGCGGACGAAGAGGTGAACGCCACCCCTGTAGCGCCCGCGTCCGTCAAAGAGTCTCGCTGTGAGGTGACAAGGTCCGCGTCGTCGAGTATCGGTTGGGCTATAATGAAGCCCTTTGCTGTCAGATCGTGTCAGACAAATAAAGAACGGCAAGTGAGCGGGAAAACACGCACACAAGGACGCAGCTCCAGTTTCTCGGAAGGTTGTAGCGTCGCGCGGCGTCGGCGATGGCATCTGTGATGAGATTTCGAGGAAAGCGCCTCAAATCGCCCTGATCGTTGAGGTACGCGATGGTGTGTATAGCGCTGGAACGTTGGTAGGTGGGGGTGTATGGAGTCGGCTGTGGACGGTGGTAGTGGATGGACTGGGACTGGGACCGGAGATGACAATAGAATCGTCGGCCTATGGTGCAGAGAGAAGGGAGAGAGGGTGGAAGGTGTGAATTGGCTAGAAAGCCAAAGGTAAAGCGATGGCTGAGCATGACAAGAGGGTGTTGGAGTGAGGGGGAGAGTGCAACGGGTAAGCAGCTCCGACGATGGAGTCGACGACGAAGGCTTGAGCGGAGATGTATCGGTGGATGCGACGCTTGCGACGCTTGCGCAGAGGTGAGTCGGGGGACGCGACGACGAAGGCTTGAGGGAGATGTTATGGTGTCGTTCTCAGTGACGGTGGCGGGCGAAACGATGAAAGGGCGACGTACGACGACGATGGCGGTGGCGAGACAAGGGCCCAAAAAACAAGAACTGAGACGGGGAGATGATAAAGTGGAGAAGAGAGTTAGATGTACGAGAGCGGAGAAAGAGACGATGGAGGGAGATGTGGAGAGTAGGAGTGAGAGAAGAGTGATGTGGTGGGAGTTAGAAAACCGATGGCTGAGATTGAAGCTTATGTATCCCATCATCGTTTGAATTTGTTTGAGCGCTTGGGTGCTTCTCTCCCAATATGGATGTGGTCAAGTATATTGTGTTATCTATGTATATACTCATAAGTTAGCCCTATATAGTGCACATATATTCACAGATACTACTGGCCCTACTGCTCTGTGGGCGGTAGATCAAGGAGGAAGCGCTCATCTCGCGTCGTTCTAAATATAGACTTTTTGATAGGTACTGCAAATAATCTATATTAGGTGTCTCACGTGGAATCGCCTAGCAAATTAACGATCTTCGCAGTTTGATCGATCGCTGCTAATCATGAGCTTAAAAAAATCCGTTGAGCTGTGATGATCTATCACATTTATAATTCCCATGCGATACTTGTAGCTACTGGTTTTTACCATAATTATACCTCTAAAACAACGGTATAGCCTGCTGGCTGCCCTTCAGGAGCTTCCTGGTCATCCTCCGCAAGTTGTAAAGACAAATCTTTGGGTAATAAACCCACCGTCCCGTCACCTTTGGATAAAATGAATTTGTTGACATTTTGCGTCATGTGTGCAAAATTTGTTGCCATGTCCTGAAATTGGCGCGCTTGTTGTCTGGCATAGGAGAGGCGCCCATTTATTGCCACTTGGTCGAATTGAACTCCCGGAAGCATCCAGGTTTGTTGACTGTCGTCACAGAGGTGCTTCCATTCGTTGGAGCGATAATCAAAAAAAGAATGTATGCGGCGACATTCCTCTTGAAGCAATTCTACCTCTTCCACCCATCTATCACGTCGTGCCCGGCTCTTACACCATTCGATCCGAAGGCCTATTGAATGATAATTGAGATAATTAGGTGTATAGAATGTATGAGAGAATTTAGAAACACACTTTCGTGAAGTCGACCATTGAGATCGTTGGAGCCTTCGCCGACATTGTGAATCCAGATCCATGACACGGTTCTTCTACCTTCAGACGCCGAAAAGTCTTCTGGAGACAGCGAGCGAATATCGCCGTCCTTCAATTGCAGTAGATGATTATCCCATGCTACTTTCTCCAGATATGATGCAAGTTTTTCTATTGCTGATTGGCCTTTACGATACCGTGCGGCAGCTCGCTCGACCTTGGCCCGTATACGATCGACGATTCCTTGGGACCGTGTGTTTGCACGTTGACCCCTTTGAAATCTCTTCTTATCAAGTAAAACGTAGGCCCTGAGACAAAGGGCGTTCCGAAGCTCATCGAGCAAGTCCATGCATTGAGCGTACCGGAGGTCCCATTCAAGCTCGAGGAGTCTTTTGTCACATGGAGTATGAGGGAAAATTGAGGACGGAAGATGAAGAACAATGTCGTAGACAGCGGTTTCTTCTTGACCTTCATTACTGATTTTATTTGCGTGATTGACTCGCAGCAGATAGACGCCCGGAATATACATTTGCTGTACTTCCATCCACGATGTGATCTTGAGACGGAGACTGGTTGATCGAAGCTTCCATTTTGCCTTCTGATCATCTGTAGCATGCAATGTCATATCGGTGAAGTCCTGGAGCATACGATCTCTACCTGAAGTGATTAAATGCTTGTTGCGTGAATAGAACCGGAACTCACTGCTGAATTTCAAACTCAAGACCCATGGTTAATAGACGGCTTGCGGAAATTTCTTCGTGCATCACAAATGCCGTCCCTGATGCTGCATCCAACTCTTCCTGTTCGGCAAGCCGTAGTCGAATAGCTTTCTGTGAGATACCTGTGTTGCCGATGAGAGCCGTACGAAGACATGAAAATATTGTGTTCACCTTTATATGTCCCCTCAAAAGGATTCGTTAATTGATGGTCATCTTCCCAAGCATTAAGCGACGCAATCCATTCATTCACATCCTTTTCGGAGAGACCATCAGTAAATTCTGCGTGAGTGGCAGTGCGATCATTCGCTTCCTTCACGGCTTCCTTGACACCTGTCAGAATATAGGTGGCTATGCACGTCCGGATCAGACGAATCTAAAATAAGATTCTAATTAAGACTTGCCCATTTTGGTCGATTTATTCCAATTCTGGTCACCGAAATGGTCATCCAACGTATCGCGCTGGGATCCTGGGCCCATTTCTCGAGTGCTTGCAGCAAGGGGGTTAATTCGAGCCCATCCCCGTTCCACACCCTCTCCATCAGTTCGCCCGACATTCTTATTAAAGTTAAAAGAGAATTTTGTTTGGCAAGGTCGAGTGTGAGTGGGGAGATGAAATTTAGGTATCAAGAACCGAAACGTTGTAGTATCTGCGTGATCGACGTGCATCCAATTCGGGTATGAGTTCATCCTCGCCCATAATTTGATACTCCATTGACACGCAATGTCATACGACACAATTACCTCAGCAAGTTCGCGACCCGCGGGCTTGAAGCTGGCGAAGAATAAATAGTCCATATTAACATATCTAGTATTTTATGAGCACAAATCTAGCTCAAGGAATAAAAATATAATCGATACCTTTCACCCTTTTGAAGGTCACCAACAGAGCAAGGGCGCTTCATATCGTGTCGCGTATCATCGCATGTACCGACTCCTGATGCAGAAAATCCATCGAGACTTCTATTTTTGTTTACTGCATCATGATTGGAACAAGTGCTCGACTGTAATTCAAACAGAGTGAGAAATGATATCTTGGGCATGAAGTATACACACGTCTTGAATGATCAGGGTTCCAAATTCTCGAAGAAATGCCTTGTAGTCAACCTCTTCGACAAAATAAGCCCAGCCGTTTGAAAGGCTGGGATCGGCCGCTTGACTTGAAATCATACGCCGCTTCATGCGAAAGTTAGCATCAAGCCCGATGAACAATCGGTATAGAAACCTGAAAATGTTAGTAATTGAATGATTGACCTAAAAATAAACATACTGTTTCTCAACAGGAGCGTCTTTCCAGCCATCGGGTAAATTTATCCCAGGATAAGGACATGCTGGACATATCACCGCACACTCTCCGGCAGATGTTCCTTGCGCACCATTGGGTGAATGACCCCGACCAGAGCGTTTAAGCGATTTCAGATTTCGATACTGGCGCATCATCCTCAAAAATTCGCGATACCGATCCTGTCATATCAAAGCGCATCAATACATCGCTATTAGTTTGTAGTATATCCGCCTACCTTAATCAATACCATACCCGTATTGTCAGATAACTGATGTAGAGTTTGAGTGAATTCGAAGACAGTCGATTTTGATTCGAATGAGAGAAGATGAAAGAAGCGGAGGAGCCTGAGGGTTATCGCAGTCCGGGGCATGTTAACAGTAGCAGGGTACCACCCAAACCGTAGGATTTGAAGATAGCGCAGCTGTTCCGTAGTACATCCGCAGAAGTTCAGGTTCACGTTATGCACGCCATTAATATCCAACACAGTGAATGTTCCAGAATACCCATGCTCAGGCGCAGAACAGGCTTCGCCAATCGGGTGTCCAAGTTGGTATTTATGGCCCAGCAGCCTAAGTGATGTTTTAGAATAGAAGCACCCGACTACATCCCACATCTGTTGCATTATTTCAATTAATATATTGAAATAATCAAATTTAAATATACCTCAATGTTGTGCAAACCGTTCCGTTCGTGAACGTATAGAATGCACTCCCGGCAGAGAATATCGAGACTATCACAGTCGGTACATCTAAAAATAGACTCCGCTTCTGAGTCGGATGTACTCGTTTTGCAACGCGCACAATATAGCTTTCCGTCAGGGAGTCCCTCCATGCGGAGAAATTCAGAAAGAAAACTCTCTCGATTATCAAGCCATTCCTTCATGGGCTCCTGCAAGTTATTAGTTTTTTTTTTACCTGCAAATGAAAATGTCCGAGGATACACACGGTCTTCTTGTATTTTTTCTTGGGCGCTTCTTCGCTGACCGGCGCCTCTTCTTCTGCAAGACGATCATAATTCATACCAGCATAGTTGTCAAACGTTTGATTGGAAAACATAGGCTTGTCGACGGTCTCGTTCCGGTTTGGGATATTGATGATGCGAGACGACTTGACGATTTCATCTGCGTCGGTGACATGGTACGATGTTGATACTACGTCAATAGATGATCGAGAAGCTTCTATCCTTGGCGCCTCCGCAGCTACTCGCTTAGGCTTAGCAGCATGTCGATTTTTTTTAGTCATGGTTGTGGAAAGGATGAGGAGAAAGGCTGGTTTCCCGCAAAATAGTTCAGCTGTATTCATGTTGTTTTATCTTACGACGAAATATCCCCATTGAATAATGACAGTGTAACAATTGGAAGCTTCTATCAAAATGCAAGGAGCGACACATGGAGCATTAAGCTACGGTTACACAACCTACGATCGAAGAATGCACGGACGGTGCTACTAGGAGATAGTCAAATCTATTACTGATCCCTTTTCCTTCTTGATCGTCACGGTGTTTACAATGTCGATGTCACTTTCAGTACCGGATACAGGCTCCTCGTCTGCGTGCTCTACCTTGACCTTCTTGGAAGTGCTTGGAGACGGGCTCGTCGATTGCCTACGCTTGAAAGTCGGCGGAACCGGGCTGAATACATGGATATGTTTCGCATTGTTGCAACCGTTTTTCTCCACCGAGTCGGGATCGGAGTCAGAACACTCAGTTGTCGGTCGCTGGCTGTTGAAACAAATAAATCGCCGGCGAAGGAAGCACAGCAGAAACCACGTACAGTATATACTCTTGGTAGAGATCACCGCAAAAGAGCCACTGGCATGCGTTCTTTTTGGAGAAATAGGGATGCAACGCGAGTGCAATGGGCATGCCTAAGAGTATGATGTCAGCAAAGAGACGTTGAGGTGAAGGGAAAGGTCGTACCAAGGTGGATCGTCTTAAACAGCATTAGGTCTACCTCAGATCCTTCTTGTACAGCCTTGAGCAATGCAACGTTGACCTTGATCATGTCGAATACTGTGTAGAAAATGGGGGGAAAGTGGGAATGAAATTTAGAACTATATTCACACCTTTTATCTTATTTGGGATGTGACGGTTGAAGCAGGCTCCACAAAACGAATTAATTGATAATTTACTGGGGATATACACGGGCACTTAAATTATATACCTCCTCATGGTCGTGTACCAAGCTGTTGATCGTCGAAAATAATCCCAGTGCCTCAGCGGTCCGGTCCTTCAACTTACCGTCAATCTTCGCCTGAATTTCCTTGAACTCGCTCTCGGTTGCGCAAGCCTCTTTGACAGCCTTCACCGTTTGGAAGCCATACCGCACCCACCGAAAGAGGCCACCGGCACAGTATTGCGTGAAGCTCATACGGGACACTCCCTCGCCAACAATAGGAGTATTTCCGTGTTTGAAAAGAGCGGACGGGATAAGAACAGTGGAACCGGGGGGGAATTCGATGACAAGCTTGAGGTCGAATAGAATGAGGTGACCGCCAAGAGTTGGATCGAAATTACCGAGTGCTGTTATTGCGCAAATCCCGGATGCTACATTCGCTGAGTCCCTATGATCATGGGTGGCAGTCGTGGGACCGAGGTTGAATGTACAGGCAGGAAATATGCTGACGTTGGGGAAGTTAGCGCGGAGGGTTGGTATGCGCCCATATAGAGGCCCTAGATGCGTCCAGTAATGATGATAGATCTTGGGGAAGTAGAACGAAAAGCAACCTAGATGCAATGTGAGCGATCCTTCTATCGTTGAGCGGTAAGATAAAACGCACCAGACTGAAAGCCTGCAATCCTTCGGATGCTCGCATCAGCAACCAGCGCATCGGCGGTAGCCTGTTTCTTGTGGAGAACGAGATTTCCAGGTTCCTGAGACAAGTCAGAGAGGAGTATAGATGAATTAGCTTGGAGAAATACCTGTTGACCCCCGCCAAATGAAATACCAGTAGCCAGATTGAAGAAGTGACCACGGCGGTGGGCCTCTTCATCACTGCGAAAGGTACGGTCTTCCTGTCCAGCCTTCCTCATCTCCGTCATGATCTCAGCCGCATCCTTCGCCACATCATCCCAGGGCATATTCGCCCTCTTAGACTGTGCGTCCTTGTCAGGGCCATCGTCCTCATGGTCCGAGTTACAGTTCGAGTCCGAGCCGGGTTCAAGCGGTCGCCCGGCGAGTACAACGCAAATCCGCCCCATATCATCAAGAAAGGCGTGTGGAGTCCTGAAAGTAGAAATTAGACAGTGATACAATAATACGGTATAAAGCACTTACATTCCATCCCACTTCAAAAGCTGGAAGTTGAGATCGTTTAGAAGCTCGTCGAGGGTCCAGCTGCGTCCGGGCGGGTCCTTGCGAGGTTTTGGTGGACCGATCCAAATACCGTTTCTCATCGTCCCAAGCATTATGTTCGCGTTCGAATAACCAAGCGTCCCGGTAAGCTTAGAGCGAGCAGCAGTGGGATTTGGTCTGAATGGGGCAGGAATAAAGATGGCGGGATGAGGGGAGCTAATGATGTGGGCAGAGCGACTCTTCCTCGCTAACTTGGACTTGTGCTTACGTCGCACCTTCTCAAGGTTACGGCGCCCAGCAAGCTTTGTGTCGAGTGACAAATTAGATATTCCTTTTCCGGCTATTAACCTTTGTCGAGCCTGAAGATGTTGTTCGCGGAGATGCTGGGAAGTAGGATGGAGAGTGGAGGAGGGTGAAGGAGGGTTGGTGGTGACATCTAATCCCTCCGTATCGCCGCCAGATTCGTCGTACCATGCATCAGCGCTTTGTATGGCCCACTGAGCGAATGGACGGATATCCAAAAAAATTGGCAAGCCGACGCACGCCACGGTGGAGAATGATGGGAATCGACGGATAGACTCGTTCGTGACGACAGGAAGTGGAAATATACGCCCCGGAGGGGGAGGCATGCAAAAGCCTGGCAAGGGATGCATAGTCCAAAAGATAGGATCCGGGAGAACGGGCGAGAGATTACCCTTCAACGTAAATTAGTATAGAGTAACACTATGGAGATTAAAATACGCACCGCCGATTTTCCTGAAGCTAGCTTTGCAAACCGCGGCTATCGATAATAATAAAAGATGATCAGCAAAGGCTTTCTACGGCTCCAGCCGTGCGCAAACAAAGAAAGGCGGCGTGCCCGTGTAGGCTCGCCGCACAAGGGTGAAGGAAACAAAAATAATGTGAGGGAGAGCAGTACTCACACAAGGGGAGACAGGAGATAGCCGCAGATAAATCAGGAGGATGAAGGAGGGAAGGAGGTACGCACTTATGGGCGCTCACATATGTGATGACGATCGCACCGGGACACAGCGGAGAATGTGGAAAGGTATATTAAATGAATGGGGCTACATAGACCGTATGTATGGCGCAGTGAGAGACGCTGTGGAGTCGTGAAATGGAAGGATAGAACGGCGCACGGGCGCATCACTAAGGGGTGCACAGCCACCGCGATGAATTCGAGCACGTACACACCATGGGTCCATATTTTGCAACGTGACGATACTGTATGGGGACCGCAAAGGCAGCCCCGCAATTTTAATGATGGAGGTCGGTGGAGTAAGAATTGAAGGAGCGTCACCACCGTGGATGTTGATGAAGTATGCTTGAAGGCGTTGTCACGGATGAGAAGAAAGGAAGGGGAGGCAATCAGAGAGGTTGGGGAGCAGCCAACGTCAACAGAAGGTAGATAGAATGCACGAGGTAGAGCAGAAGCTGACGTAGAGTATAGTTGAAAGGGGGAAATGACAGTGGGGCGAAGGGTCTTAAAGCAGAGCAGAGCTTTCATGCGCTTCACATCATCTCACAATCAGCGTCTTAGCATGCGTACGTTTGTATGGTAGAATGAATAGAATAATAACGAGCTAAAGCAATCTTTACAATAGAGTTCGGATAGCTGTCTGAAGTGCCGAAAGTGTAGCGTCAATACATGACGCCTCAGCGAAATAGTTATGACACATGGAAGGCGTTCAACTATATGTATAATCCAATGGTTTGCGCGTTAATGCGACCAATGATAACACTTGCTATAGAATATACAGCAAAAATCTGGTACTCGGGGCTGCAAAAGTGCTGGGAGTCCCGAGGTCGCATACAGGTCGCATACGGGTCGCATACCCTGGGAACACCCATCAGTCGCATACCCAGTCGCATACTACATCCACTCAACTAGCTATTCTGCGTTATATACCAGTTAATCTACCGTGGATCATGTTTGAAAAGTCTATATGCAGTCCCGGGTACCCTCTAAACATGAAGATGTAAAAAAAACTGGATAGGAAGATGTGAATATTGGTTTTTGAATATACCGTTACGAGAATAGCTTGAATGAACACGAAATCATGATGAAAACCTGGCTATCCTATTGACTTTCAGTCAGTATTTTATGTTCATAATTTGTTATGACCAAACTTTTTAAAATATTTTGTAGCTGAGTATACAGTGAGCCTCTTTCTGTATTTTTAATTAACATAAATGGTTATAGGACCATTTTACAGTCTCTTCGATTATGCATAATGGACAAAACTGTGATTTTGCTTGTATCCGAGTTAACTCAATTCTAGTCTTCAGTAATGCAATATAATTAGATAAAATACCGAGACGCATACTATATGCACGGAATTGTAGTTATTACAAGAGACTGGATGAATGTAATGACTAGGGCGTGGTCGACGCACGCCCTCCTAGATGATAGCGCAGCCTTACCTCTTAGTTCCATTCAGCGATGACAGCGGCCACTGTTTCTTTCGTATACCACTGTACCATAATTAAAGGTCTATCTTCTAGTATAAATTAAGTATATTAACAGCTGAGATAACTAAACAGCAACATATGCATGTATCTTTGCGGCACAATGTAAACTTGATGCACGCATAAGCGCGCGCGCCTATTGAGGCGCTTCGTGGGAACAATCATGTGATCGCATATTGACTTAGTATTTGAACGGTGGCTACATCGATGTGTGCTTCATTCATCCAAGTCAATTCTCACAGCGTTCATCCTTGACTTGGTGTTGGAATTACTAAAGTCTCTAAGTGTAAGTCCTACTTCTTTAAGAGATCGTTCAAGCCTAATGAACCAGTGTCATTAAGATGAAATCAAAGCGCGGAAAAGGGAGTAAAGGAGAGAAGTCAAGGCAGCAGAAATATGTTGAGAAGTACGTCTTATTATTGATTGAATTTTTACACAACTCTTAGCTTTTGTATTTTAGAAATAGGGAAAAAGTAAATGCTGCAAATAACCTACGAAATAAGGCGAGGCTAAAGAAACGGTGAGCGGACAGACACTCGGATTATCAACGGACGCTGATTATCCATAGAAAGTTACTCAAAGATGCGCACAACCTTTCCGAAAAAAGGCTCCCAACTCCCGAAGAAGCGCAGTCCGATGACCCCAATAGTTCGACTTTTGATATTGAGCTCGCACTATCACTCCCCCGTTCTGACGGACCATTACCCCCTTCCAGCCCACCATCGATTATGGATGAATCAGATGATGGCTTGGACGAATTTGACGCTCTCAGCGACCGATTCGTAATGTGGAGCAATACAGTGGATGATATAATGGCCGCCTTTGGCCGTTATTGGAATGCTCGGGATGGCTGGAAACCCAAGCAGCCTTTCACGCGCACTCGGTACGAATCACAGTTCTATGTGTATTCACTTAGCGGAAAGAGAATTCTTAAATCCGCACGGATTATTCTTTCGGGACTTACTCCAGGGGAGGTAAGGTGGGTTGAATTGCTGGATATGATTGAGAATGTGTCTGCACACGTCTCTTTCATGGAGTCAATCCGGGCAGCATGGAAGGAGATTACCATCTGATAGGGATAGCCACCATTTTTGTATATTGGATCCACAATTTGAAGCTTCTTGCGACTGAGCAATGTGAATGGAGATCACTTGACGGAGATAACCACCATTTTTGTATATTGGATCCACAATTCGAAGCTTCTTCCGACTGAGCGATGTGAATGGAGATCACTTGATGGAGATAACTTCCATTTTTGTGCAATGGATCTACGGATTGATAATAATCCTGTAGCATTGAAACTGGGCAGCATGGATGTCATTTGCTTCTATTTTTGAGCAAATGGATCTATAAATTATTGATGGTGCCACAATGAAAGAAAGGGCAATAAAATTGCAGGCATATTCCAGGATATTAAACAACTCAGACGTACTACTGACTAAATGCAGTATGTACCAATGGGGAAATTAACCCTCGTCATTCTATCACGAGTAATGACAACATCAACCCTCTCTACCAAACCCGCATCCAAGGCCGTGTCAAACACAAGCTGCGCTTCTGCCTCGGTATCGCACCTGGGTACATTGGAACCTGGAATTCGATCGGTGTTGGAAGTGATGCTATGCCTATGACGAAGGAATAAGAAAATGAATGAAATGATAAAGTGGAATAATATGTACGCGCCGCAAAATACTCCAGGCTGGCATCCGACGAGGACGGCATACCACCTTGGGGCACTAGCGGACACGTTGTCGGAGGCGGTGACAGGTGCCGAACCGACTGAGACCGTATGGTGCTCTAAGGAATGACGATATAAAACACTGAGGATTTAATAACTAAGTTCGCTCACCAGGAGTGGAACTCATACCGGCGGGTGTAAGAGAAGCGCCTTCTAATTCAATGCCAGAGTCAAGCTGAGCACCCAGGACCTGAAGTCTTTCCATCACTGTAACAGAGCATGAAGGGCTCAGATTGAGGGTTGTTGAAAACAAGAAAGATAAACGCACCATGTTGAATCGTTGCAATCGCAGAGCCCAGGTCTTCCGCGTATGGGACCAATGCGCCGTCCAGGGCAGAGGGCTCGGAAGGTTCGCTGATTTGAGACATAAGGGATTATACTGAAGGCGTAGAACGGATACTAGTAGACAACGGGACCGATGGGTTGATGGCCTGGTTTTTATGGAAGTTCGAATGCACTGTATTTACATGTATATGTGTGTATATGTACATGTAGATATTCTCTAGGGGGGTTTCAGGAGATTTGAAGTGGGAGATACCTATCGTGCAAAAGTGTACCGCCTTATCGTCAAACTAGCTTTTTTCTGCTACGCATTATGGGAAAACGCTGGACAAACCTCGAACAGCAAGCGTGGCTTATTGAAAGGATACCCGGGTTTCTCAATGTTCGGAACACTAGTAGGATTCGTCGATTCCACACTACTACTCAGGAGATGTGGTTCCAAAAATTCTCCGAGCAAGAGTTTTGCTTCGGCAAGAAGCCTGATGAAGAGCTGTTGACTGAAGAAGAGCAGGATGTGCTTGCACAAGCAATAATCAAGCGCAAGAAGGTGAGTGTTGAACACTTTCTCCAAGGACTCTGTATATAATATATTCACACTATTGACGCATTGACAGCAACTCCAGGACTGGTTCAAAAACAACGGCAAGTTGTATAATGCTACGATCAAGGCTGTTCGAGAGGATTCCAAGATCCTCAAAGCCCTTAACGTAGAAGCCGCAAAATTCAAGTCGGAGCGTGCGCCTCATCGAGTTGAAGCATATTTAAAGGTGCCAATGGGCCGTGCTAAAGTAGACGCCGATTATGCGCTTGAGGTGCTGAGGCTCGAGACGTCTACTGGGATAAAGCTTCCGCAAGGTGCCCTCCTTAACCTCAAACTAAACATTGCCAGGGATCTTTTAAAGGAAGAAACTCCTGAGGTACATAAGCTGGTGGATGCAGAAATCACGGATTGGAGGGCACAGCATGCGGACGTCAAGCTAACCGTGGAATTGCCAGATACCGAATACGTCCCAAAGACGCCTGCAGAGTACCAGAGGTAAGCGTTCAATTATTAATGATTTCCTATAGGTCTCAATTCGTGGCTTCAGTTCAATTGATGCCTTGCCGGCTTTTTTTAAGCTGACCTTTACCGCCCTTGCCGCTGCTAGTGGATGGTCATTTGTGGTTATGGCCGGCGGTCCAGTCCCCAAAGAAGGCGGAAAAGTTTTTGTTGAGAAGTATGTGATGAAGATTTTGTGACGGCGTCTATCATACTTAACCATATAACAGCCACTATTTTGGGCCGAAGTCATTGGCGGGGAACAATTTCCAACAGGCTCACCTAGACTTTGAAAGAGACGTCGAAAGGCCGTTCTGTGACCACACTCTAAATTGCTTCCGTACGTTGATTTGTTCTCTATCGTTGCAACTGAATTTTCTGATTATGTATTAGCAAATGATGTATGTTCATCTAGAGCGCTTGTCGGAATGCGTGGAGTCGACGCATTGAAGACGATGACATCCGGAGTGGATGCCGCACTTGTGATGTCAACTCTTGGGAGGGATGATCCTGACTCGGCAGATGATGAGGACCTTCTCGATGAAGGCGTCCTTGACAGTTTGACAACTTTGGAACTGGGAGACCGACAGCCTATCAACAGGATCACACCTCCGATATCCGTTGCGGCGCCAAGGAGAGCTTCTACCCCAGCTGCAGTTCCTCCCCAGTTAAGGGATAATGCTTTTGGTAGCCACGAACCCCCACCCTTCCCATTTCCCAGCTATGAAGCACCGGAGGCCCCTGGTGGTCCAACCGAGCATATCTCACATGCATTTTCCCACATGAGCGACCAAATGGCTCCGCCGGGGATCAGGCCGGTCAACCAGGAAGCGCCTAGGCCCATCGTCATTCCACGACCCGAGTCAGCGCCTGGGCCCTTAGCCATTCCACGACCTGAATCGGCTACAGTCCAGCCGATCGTCCATCAATCACCTGTCATTGATCCGGTGCTAGAAACTGGTCCCACAATAAACGCCATAAGCGGCCCCAGCAGAGTGGACGCATCGACTGCGGGCGGCGCCGACAAACTAGTTCCTGAGCGCCGAGCTAGAAAGAGAAAGATAGACGAAGCAAAGGCAGAGATTCGTCGCTCTAAACGAACCGATCGCCGCCCACCCCCTCGTGCAGATGCAGATTAGAATCAGGAATGGTTGACAGAGGTAAACATAGGTCATCGTAGGCACATTCATTCTATTCATGCAGATGCTGCTCGTCGAATTGCATTCAACTGCAGACTATACATAAATATTCTTCTTACTTATA
This sequence comes from Pholiota conissans, assembly GCA_015484465.1. Classification (NCBI taxonomy): domain Eukaryota; kingdom Fungi; phylum Basidiomycota; class Agaricomycetes; order Agaricales; family Strophariaceae; genus Pholiota; species Pholiota conissans. The sequence continues at coordinate 14,697 of MU155635.1, forward strand.
AAAACGATTGATAAAAATTATAATTTAACTTCTGAGTTAACTCGTCACACTTTTTAAACATCACGATCATTCCGAAGTGATTTAAATTCATTGTGCATACTCAACTCATCGAAATACCAAGAACATGTCTGAACTTGCAGAATAAATTGCACAATTAATTTACTTGAGCGCTTATTGCAAGAACATACGTCAATCAACTTGGGCGCCTAGCCTTATACGGTAAGAAAGCATGTCTTGATCAATAAGCGCGTGCCATCACGAACAGTGCCTACAACTACGGTAACATGCGGTACCTTGATTCATGAGAAGAAAGTATGTCTTATGTATTGAGAGCGTATGCATATAGCCGGCACCTACGCTAAGAAAGTACAGCTAGATTGATTGAGTGTGTACAGAT
>MU155636.1:0-17478 GCA_015484465.1 Pholiota conissans
CTGCAAGTTATGATAATTTTGTCGCAAAAAATTTCATTAAAAACACGGCACAATTCATCATAAAGTGGCCCGGCAAATAACACGAGCAAGTGCTGACAGTTGTCGCGTTTTTTTCATAAAAAGTGGTAGGCACTAGTGCCCTATGGGCCCATTTGAAAGGTTGGAAGTTGGGAAGGAAGTGCTTGTGGAAGTCTGAGTAGCAGGTGCCTGACGGAGCATGGGTACAGGTATGAGTCTCTGGCATTCAGTTATAGTATAGAACAATGTAACGTACCGATCTGTATATGAGGTTGACACTATTGGGATCGGTCATGTCCGGGCTGCCAGAGCCCAGGGTCTATGCGCAATGAGTAAAAATCAGGTATGAAAAAGAGAACAGCATACGAACATTGGACTGAGAAGAGTCCGCTCCACTACCGGATTGATTATGATGCTGGTAGTCATTCAAAGCCTGCGTAACCATATAGTCAGTTGACTTCAATTATGATATGAGATTATACGTGCCCCGGCACTCTGCTCCGTCCACCCCATATTATGGTAGAAACCTTCAATGCTAGCATTCGCATTAGCCTGGAGAGATAACATTATATTTTGACCAGAGAAAGGAGTAGAGTTAGCGAGCAATATGAACATACATTGGCGTGTTGAGGTTGTAGTGTCTCGTGCATAAAAGTATTAAGCGCTCCAGGAGTTTCATTGATCTGAAGAGGCTCTCAATATGCGAAAATGGCATAGTAGATAAGGTAAACATACACTTGGAAGGGATGTACCCATAAGACCATCATCAAATTGCATGCCATTCATTCCATCTCCCGCCGACTGGACAGAACTGGCAGGGGTATCGGTCTAGAAGTCTCTCAGCCAGAATAATTAATTAATTGAATCGCTATGCATACCGTATGGGTGACAGACATATCGATCTGCATGGAATCATGGTCATTCAGAGCAGAAACCGAATATTTGATTATCTGAGCTTTGAATATTAGCGCTTGTCTACTGCACGGTAAAAGAGATTAATTACTCTTGCTTGGCCAAGCAAGGCAGAATTTATATCGCCATGCATGGCGCTTGTGGGATTTGGCTCAGGCTGGAATGCAGATGAGTTGTTTAGCTAAGGTATTTTGTAAGCGCTGAACTCCTGAGGAAGTTAAATAGATCGTTCACCTGCAAGTCCCTGAGAGGCTCATTTGATGTATCCATTGGCCCCCCTGCAGAATGATTCAAATCCTTCAACTCCACCAGATTGGTTAAAATACACGATGAGCGATAATAAGAATCACATACCGGTGCACCAAGCATTTCATCAACATCGAACGGATTGGTTGGCGACATGTTGTTACCATCCAAGGGGATTAGATGTTTGATCGCCTCCTTCTTCAGACCAAAACTCTCAAAACCTGACGAAGAAGGTACCGCTGGGGCAGGGTAATTGACATCTATGGCAGAGGATATTAGCTTTTGGTGAAATAGCTGATCCAAAAGTTAATAACCCACCGCCAGCTCGACTTTGAAGGGAATTGACTCGGGCATTGGCCTGTTCAAGTTCGTGGCGAAGCTTGATTTCAATAGCTAATAGATAGAGGTCAGCGGATTAATGTGATGTAACAGAGGACTTCACACCAGTAGGATGTCGCGTGTTACGCTTCTGAGCTAAAAAAGCTGTGAGGCGATTGTCTGCAGCCTTTTGTTCAGCGACAGCAGAGGCAAACTCCGCAGCATGGTCTGGAAATCCATATTATCAGATTCTACATCAGAGAAGGTTCAAGGCGTCAAGATGCGCACCACCATAAACAGGTGTAGCTTGTTCCGACATCATTCAAGTCAAATACCGGTTTGCGGTGCACAGAGAATATGGGAGGGGGAGGGGTTGGAAAATCTCTGTTGTTCATTCGTCTTATTTCTCATTAAGAGACTCATCTCTTGCCAAGCTCCGGTCAATCGCTATCGAACCATGAGCATGCATACCGCAGTCACACAATATTTCAAATTTCTGCCGAAAAATGTGGCTGCATCTGTGGCGCTTTCACCAGATTTTTTCAGTTAAAAGCCATTCTATTTGACAGGTTGAGGCTTTAATATATGCAAGAATATGTCTCATACACCCAATGTCTTGAGCCAGAGAAGCAGATCACAGTGGACGAGTCCTTGTTGACGCTTGGAAATGTCACATAGTTCAACAGAGAGCGATCTCTGCCACGAGTTCTACCGCTGATAACACAGAGTATGATCTCAAGAGTGTGCAGCACATGGATCATCTAACGCAATCCACTGTTTGGGGAAATATTACCCAGCCGGGCATCCGTTCAGGAACAACACTCCAGATAAGGCAGATTTTAGTTACGAGAGACTGATCTCCATAGCTGTCTCGAGACAGAATATTACTCTTTGGAGAGCGATCTATATGCTCAATGGAGTTGTAAAGATGATATTGCGGAAGAGTTGATTCTTCGTTGGTGGGATGGACCAAGGTTTGTTCAGAATCAGAGTGGGGGTGAATTCACTAAGGAGAGGAAATATTTACAAACAGTTGTATATACGATATAATCTGGCGCACGCATTCTCTTGCGTCGCCAGGCCCCAGAAATTGGAAGAAAATAAGACGAGACTATCTACGCGTGTATCTAGAGTGCCCGTGTTTGAATAAAGGTTTCTAGACTGGATGATGCGATATTTTCGGCTGAACAAGGAGAGGGGAGAGAGGCGGTGTCCAACAGAAAAGGAAATATAGAATGCAACAATTTGAAATATACTCGCCGGTTCCAAATCCTCCGGATTGCGTTATCTTAACGAGCCACATGCTCGGGACTTGGTTGTAGTTGTCGTTGCTTGTCGAAGATGCTCGGGGACGCTGTTGAGCTCGTTGTCGTCGACGTTAAAGAGGTGCTGGTGCAGTGCCAAGGCGCATTCGCACGGCATCGATCTTGCTCGAGGGACCTAAACATGGCAGGGGAAGGGTGAGAGAGTCGAGTAATTGATAAAGGTATTAAGTTCCTTGGCTAAGGAACAAATGGAACCGCAATTTCAGTATAGAAACGTGAAGTGGGTGAAGGAGGTGTCACCTCGATCGCAGAGCCATTGCGCGGCTGTGTGATCGAGTTGTGGGAAAATAAACTTGGCGTCGTTTTCACGAGCGCGCCATTCATCTCCGAATGTTCGTCATGATACTGAAGTGGAGGCGCACGGCTATTACGAGCAAGCTTGGATTTCTGGGCATGCAAAAAGAGTCCCAAAAATGTGTTTACTAACCTTTCATTTCTAAATACCCTCTTGATCCGAGAGTGGGTTGGTGGTATGCTGTTCTAGTTGGGCGGGATCTTGGTGTTTTCTTCCAGTCGTGAGCACTCATAAGTGTATTTAATGTGCGCATAGACTGACTTCCCCACGCAGAAACTCCATTATCATGAATGTTTCTGGTGTTCCAGGTAGCCACGTGAAGAAGTATAGCAGCCACGCTGACGCTCGAGACGCTTTCCTGAATGCAATGCGGGCGGGTTTGGTGGAACGAGTAGTTCACGAAATATCATAGTGTTTAATAAATCTGATAGCATGTCATAGCAAGAATGAATACATAGCCCATCTTTCCCTTGGACTTGTTTTGTTTCCTTGCTTTTCATTCTGTTCGCAATGAGAGTAGTCACGAGTTTTAAATTAATGCGTCTATTAATGCATCCAAAATTACGAGGCTTTACGCAGTAAAGGTGAGTTCCTTTTACTCTTACAGACGAGCCAAAATTCAGATGTCTGAAATGTTTTTGGTCCCCATCAATTGATGGCATACTCAGCCTCTGATTGGCTGGCCATTATAGTCCAGACTCCAGACAACTGACTAATCAGATGGCCCGGTCTAGAGATTCTATTTTTAACTCTTGTGGCTATGCAGGTTGTGCCCATGGGCACAACTTGGCCGGGTTTTACGGGTTTATCCGTCGGCATGACAGGCCGTGACATCAATCCGCGTCTGATTGACTTTCAAACTCAAACCATGTCGTCCTGCGTCGCCCCTCCCCTCTCGACAGGATTGTGGAGTGGCTCACGCGCAAAAATAACGGATGGAGGGATATAGCAAAGATATAGGAAACAAGGAGAGACCCAGGAGCGGGAGACCCACCAGGTACGCCCCCCTGCGCCCGCTAATCTGCACCCCTTGCTCACATCCCTTCCCAATTCTTACAGCGACGCCATGCGCTAGTGGCATCCCCGCTACCTCACTGCTAGATTCACACTGCCACTTCCAACCTCCCGTCAGTCCATATAAGTGTGTGTCACGTCTGTGCACGCTCCTTCGTCTCTTCATGACACTCCCATCTGCTATCGCCGCCTTGAATAGGGCGTAGTGTTGCCAATCCAGCAATGTTGCACGTCAAGCGCTATATTAGCCTGCCTCGACATGTACCACTCACACTACCCGCTCCACCACATCCCTTCCTGTGACTCCTACGCAAGTGGTGGTGCTCTACCACTCTAAATGTCACATTATTCTGTCTGTGTGCCTCCAAAAATACTGTCTAGACGTACAAAAAACAGCACCTTTGTATTGTTTTGTGTCGTGGAGATGCAAGATTTGGAGCAACAGCATACCTACAGGTACGGGTTCAGTGAGGGTCTGACCCGTACCCGCACTCATCGTAAAGTGGACGAAAAACAGTATATTTATAACTGTGGAGACGCGAGGTTTGGGGTAGCCTCATATTTGCAATCGAAACTCAATCCCATCGCCTCAAAACAGCTGCGAGACCATTCTCATTGGAGATTAATACACGACGTTGCCTCAACCTCGCGTCGCTGGTGAGTAATACAGTTGTTCCGTGAATTGAATTTGTCTGACATTTTGGTGGTATCCAAAATCATCGGCATTGTTTGCAAGATCACCCGCATGTTCTGCAGAGCGAGAACATTGTTTTCATCAATGAAAATGAGGTTAGTCTAAGAAAAAATCTGCAAGTCTATTCTCCTCATACACTGCTATGTTGCTTATCTTTACTGTTCATCAACACCATAGCATTGTAGGTAAATTACCATCTTACACTGAAATTACTTTAAGAAGTGTTGTAGTGGGCTCTGCTGCACTCATTGCAGCCTTGCAAAAGTGTAATAGGAGAAATTTTAGATTACAAAATCAATCAAATTAAATACTTGCAAGGCACTTATGGAAAAAAAAGTCAAAAGGCCGAGTACTGCCACGCGAAGCGATGGCCCGCTAAAACAAGTTTTGAATGTGTACGTACCTTCACATTGAACCACGTCTATCAAGTACCCAGATGGATAATACACAACGCAAAAAGAGTACAAAAGACACGAGGTATTATGACAAGTAAGTAGTACTGAATCTTCCTAAGGCTTAAAATAAACAGACTTATTGCGTTCAATAGACACAAAGACGAAATAAATCGTAAAAATGCTGAGCGGAACAGAGTCAAACGTCTTCAACAGAAGAAGTAAGAGAATATTGATTCATCTTTGCGGCTCAATTTTCTAAATGTCTCCCAGAATGGGCAAACATGCAGGCTCGGATACTTTGAATGATACAGATACCAGTCTAGGTACAAGGTATGGCAGGGATACGACCAGATAAGATGACATTCGAATGATATCTGACATGTTAACAGGAGAGATATGTCTGTTCAAACGGAGTCTACTGAAATCGACATGGGCAACTGCTTCCCTCCCAGAAATATTGACACTCAAATGCTGGAAGACATTTTAGATGGCAAAGTTGTCGTCGAAACATCTGTACTCAGAGACATTACCCCCCTCACTCCTGATCACATCCCTGGTTATCATCAGTATGACCACTTCAAAAACCTTCGTAACCAAGTAAATATCTGGAGTTCGAAATGGGGAGGAACTGATAATTGGGACCATTCATTTGACATTCTCTTTGGACGAACAGTACAAGACCATCACGCTCACGCTCCTGCCCACAATCTTGTTTGTCAGATTTACCGCCATAGCAAAGAAGGAAAACATCTCCTTTCCCGGATGGATGTGCTTCAAGGTCGGCTTCCATTGGATCCATTGGGGGTGCATATTTTGTGGCAATTTCACAACGAAATCGTCACGACACTTGTGAAGGGGATTACCATACTTGATTGTAGGTTGAAAGTTATTCACCAGAGCGTTTTGTATCCCGGAAAGCTTGACTACAACAAGATATTGAATCACTTAGTGCTGTAGATATAATTATATGGTGCTCTTGCACTGTTCTTCTCCCTTCGTCAATACATCCATCGTTTCACATAGCTGATGTACATTACCATTATATTGATGGCCAAATATTGTTAGTTCTCATTCGTATTTGGTTTTCGTTGCCTAATGAGCGGTCTACATGCCTTAAAAATATAGCTTTGGAAGCATTATTGGATACGCATATGAATCCAGTCCAGAGACTGGGTTGGATACGTGAAATATATGCAGTGTATGTTACATATATGCGACATGTGTGCGATGTGTTTGCGATATGTGTGCAATATGTGTGCGATACGTATGCGATGCATTTGCGACATGTGTGCGACATGCGTGTATGCGATACATGCGACATGTGTGCGATGTATATGCGACTGCCGGCCCAAGTTCTCGGACGTGCAGGAATCTGCACAGCCACTAGGGTTAAGCCGCGCAACCAGAGATGGAGCTCCATGAATGTGCAGTGCTTCAAAGGTGACCAATCTCCTCATATTTACACTCAATTCCTTGGACCTAGAATGAACTCTTAGTTTACCATCTATCTGATCTATTGAAAACTGTCTTAAGTGTCATTGCGAGCATATCCTGTTGCTCTTGTGCATTGTCCAGCGTCAATATTGGGCTCAAGGTTACACAGCCACTGATGCGCGACTAGAGATGGCTCCAAATGAAAGTCCGTGCAGTGAACCTGTTTAGTGAACCATCTCCATCAATGAAGTTTCTCTAATATTGAGAGTCTGGTCTCTAGGCGAACTGCCATCTCACTGTCCATCCCCCAATGCCTAAACAGCCCTCACCCTCCACCCCTTCCCGCTCAACTCGAAGTGCGCGCAGTTCTCCAGTTAAGCCCAAAGTGAATACTCTACATATCAGTGCAATATCTACTGAGTACTCACATTTGTTTAGCCAGCTCGTCAACCAGCGCGTTGTAGAAGATGTGAAGATCACCCGCTTCTCTCCCAATGCCTGCACAGTAAAGCCGGGAGATCATATCTTCTGCAAATTCAAAGACCTGTCAGTGTGGATCCCCCACTTATACTTTATGTACCATGTTCCGACGTCTTACATTCTATGCAGGAGCACATTGCTGGTACTCAAACAGCCTCACAGTCCTCTAGCAGTGGGGTGACTGATCACATGTTGGCCAATACCGGCGAGCCTACTGGCTCGCCTGTGAGAACACGGGATCCTGCTCGTTGTACGAAATGCATTGGAAGGCCTCTTCGTTCACAATGCACGCATACGAAGGCAGGAGAAGCCTTTCTTCACGAACAGGATATTCTCGCGGTGAGTGATACAAACTATACCATTTATTAGAGCAGCTGACAATCCTTCTGTTGAAGGACCTTTCTTCACATGCAGAGATTCTGGCTACACCAACTCACCTCAGACGCACGTCTGATACCTTAATCGATCCCATTCTTCTACAGAACCCATCCCCAGGTGCGCCGGCGCAAAATAATTTACCATCCCTACATGTTCCCCCTACTCCCTTGTCTACCATTGCTCCTGAGCAAAGCCCCCTTCCGACTACAATCTGTCGAGATGTCGGGGATCAGAGCGGTTCCATTGCTCAGAGATCAGCCTCTACTGGGACGGATGCTGCGAGTGAAGAGGAGGAAGTCATTGCCTCACCCCGAGCTCAACATTCTGGGCCCAGACGTCCTCGCGCAACAGCAGCAAATCCAGTATATGGACTTGTTGAGGGCGTATTCCGAGGGGATCAACAACATGGTACGTTTGTCGATTCGCTTTGCTTAACAGACCTAATGTCCATCCATTTTCATCAGTAATAGCTCGAAGTCACGCTCTATCTGAAAAGATCGAAAAGCGGGAGAAGTGTCAGAAGTACTTCTTGGAAACGTTCAACAGCATCGTAGCTAGAGTAATAAACTTTATGTTTGATTTTTCCTTAGCTGACACGCTTTGACAGTGTGAGGATTTATCTGCTCGTACAGGCTGTTGGCTTTTTATTGGAGCGCAGCACGCTACAGCTCGAGGTTCGGCCATTCATTACTCATCAGCGAGGTTGCGCAGAGATGCAGGAGATGCTCTCGATTCCTTTGCAGAGGAGTTTTGCACTATGATGAATCATATGACGGATGTGCGCAGGCGGGACACCCTCGAAGTTAGGCGCAATTTAGAAGAAATCACATCAGCGAAGGCTGCACTCGAGAAGAGAATGGAAGAGCTGGAAAGTCAGAGTGTGAATCGTGATACGCTCCTTCTTCGTTACAAGGAAATGTTTGGTGACATACAAATTCCCTCTTCAGAGTAATCACTATTTTCATCCTTTGTAGTAGTGTCATTCCTACCAAGCGAAGTTTCGAATATATTCTGATCACTCAATGGCATTATAGAAGTAGAAATTAGTCTCCAAGATAACAAATATCACATTGAGATCGGTCTCCAGAGTGGAAAGGCACGCAGATATGAGACTGGACTCCAAGCTGTCATTATTCGCAGGCATGAAATCAGTCTCCAAACTGGAAAGGTACACCGATAGAAACAAGTCTCCAAGCTTGTGTTATATACAGGCGAGAGATTGGTCTCCGAACTGGTAAGGTATGCAATGAGAAATCGTCTCTGCACCACCATTCCATCATGAAGTCCAAAAATTTAGACCCAGAAAGAGTACGTGTAGTTTACCCTCGTGCTCCATCCCCAGTTCGAATACGATACTCTGCTGCTACCTCGCTCAAAAGGTCTGTTTTGGACACCCCACCACGGAAACGACGTACCAGAAAGTCGACTGAATCATCAAAGACATCTCGATCTTCTAAACCAAATGCTCTCCCACCTTCTATCGACCAGGACCAGACAAATAGCTCTCAATTTCTATCCACCTTCTATGATGCCGATATCCTCCAGACTGTAGAAGATTCAGATCCAGATACATCACTCGCCAACAGCGCTGCAACGAATTACCCTTTCAATGAACCCTCACCCCCAGACAACTCTCAAATTTCTCTCCAAGCAAAGTTCTCATTCTTTATCGAAGCTGTCTCATCAGATCAATGTGCATTTCTTCAGCTCACTCCTGAAGTGTTCGTTGCCAATGACTGGAACATGGGTAAGGATGAGGCTACGGTAAGTACTTTCCCGTTTCAAAGTGAGCGATATTCACTATGTATACAGTACCAATGGGTACACATTCATAGCATCCGTCATGGAACCGGATACAAAATAGGATGCCAGTGTACCAGAGGTAGGAAGAATTCTGATTGCTTCCACATACGATATCTTCTGGAACTTCAATCGACCAAGTTTCCTCCAATTCCAGACCTTGCTGGTAAAGTGCCCTCATCTTCTCTTTTCCAAGGCTTATGGCATGTTTAGATGACCCGTACCGCACTTTCCTCTGTGCTCAGTTTGAGACAGCACAAGATGGAATATTCGACACAATATTCTCTGTTCCACCTCCTAGAGCAGAGTACGCTACAACTATCAAGCAGCGTGCCATTGTGGAGCATCATGGTGATGACAATGGGAAAGGAACTTGGAAGTGTTCGAAAGATCTCACTGCGACCAGCTGCCCGCACATCGTTCAGGCGCGACATTCACTTCAGCAGCATATTCAATGCAACCTAGATGCGCATGACGATGATGCTGGAACCGGATCTCTCGAATACCAAGGTTTGCCCATATCGTTGAATAATAAGTGAGGTCTAATATTCATGCTTGCCTGTAAGCTTCTCTGCTTGTTCGAAGGCCGGCAACAACAAACGAGTCTGTGTCTTACGAGCTTCTGCCTCCTCCAAAGTGGGCAAGGATACGGACCGACCCAGCTTTCTACGAGCCCCCATTTTTCGACATTCATAACGCTGCGGCCATAATTCGACTGGACGAGACAGCTAGTTGTTGCTGCACATCTCCCAGAACAATGTACAATCCCTTTCAGCCTATCCTGACTAGAGACTGCATGATCTATGGACTCGACGGGGCAGTAAAAGCCATGATCGAGGTCCAGAACTGCCCGAACTGTTCTCATCGTTTGATTGGTCCTGACTGTCGTTCCATTGGGCTATTCAATTGGAACAATCGTACTTTGCTAACTCACGATCTTTTGGACGACTATACAAGTCAGTATACTACTTCTGAAACTCCTTTCATAGCTTGGACTACTGTTATCTCGCGAAGATATGAGGCCAGATCCCTGGATTTCTCTTTTATCAGCGATCGACTCTTCCGCGCTATATGGTTCTCATATATACAACTCGTTCAGCTTGATAATGACATGTGCTGTACAGTGTGTGGACCAAATCCCGAGGCTGTCATTTTTGATGGAGTCACCCTTGCTTTTAATCGAAAGCATCTACTGACAATGCTTACTCCTCCAACGGCACTCCATCATGATTCAGTGCGAAAAGATCTCGTGGTGCAGGTGCCCAACTTACAATGCATCCCTCACGCTAAATTACGATCCGACATTCGCACTGTACTCAAGGGTCCCCAACTGCTTCTCCCCCAGCAAGCTGATAACAACATAGATGGGGACTCTGAAGGGGAAACGGACAGTGCGTGCTCCGGTAGGGATGACCTTGCTTCTACAACACTTCCTCTCACGAAGCGCCGGCGAAAGGCCAATGCCATGGAAGCGCGTATTAAGATGATTCCAGGAGTCATTCTTCAACTCTCCGCAGTTAATTCAGACCTGGCCAATTTGTTTGATCGGTGCTACGGGCCTGCGGCAATTATGCTCAAGCATAAAGCGTCGCCTGTTTACAAACAGCTTTTCATGCAGGTACGTTCTACTCAAAATTTTGTTCAAATGCATTGAAAGTCATTACATATTTAGATAGCAGCAGAGGAAACATGCTTACAGCTTACAAACGGAGAAGCCCTAGAGTCCTTACGCTCATTTTGCGCTGCAACTCTGAACCAGGAGGCGCCGAATTTAACATTGATTGACGATCTCGCTTCGAGGCTCACTCTCATTCCAGCACTGTACGATGCCATTCGTTATGAGCTGAAGAATGGCGGAATACAATCTGATATGCTTGGGACTTGTCGTTGGATTTACCTTCGGGGTGCGACGGCAATGAAGCTGCTGATAAAATACCCCACACCACCTGTGGAGATTGATGTTACTGGCTTTGACAAGGCCGACAGATGGCAAGAGGTACGTACTTCAAATACTCATATAATTTTGATCAGTTACTAAAAGCGCTACAGACTGGCTCATGTTATGGCATGCCGAAGATTCGACATTGCCCCGAGTATCCCCACTTGAAACACGAAAATGCACGAGACTCTGGCGGAAAAGAAAAAAAAGGAGAAGGGTGCCAGAAATTCTACTCAAAATATGGCCAATCACGTCTGACGGGGGGGATTATGTGTGTATGGTGCAGCCATAGTGTGTGCTATGGATTTCACTGCATCCCATCCGCCGAGGGTCAAAATGATGTGTTCTCCGCGGTATATACAAGGTGGAAGACAGCACCTAAGGTAATTGTATACGACTTCGCATGCGCTCTTAAACCGTATTGCATGACCAGGGAGCCCGACTTTTTTTCCAAGACGCTCTTTGCCATTGACGCTTTTCATGCTATGGGTCATACAAAATGCGGACAAGCTGCCTTTCTCAATACCTATTGCGATGCTAACCCAGAGCTGCTTTATATCAACTCAAGTGCGGCCGAGTGTGGAAATGGTGGTATTCTGAGGATTAGAAAGCCTGTGGCCTATATGTCCCAAGAGAGAGCAATTATTTTCACGAAGACATTCGTTTCCATATGGAATCGTCATAGATTACGGAAAATGGAACGTAGTCAGGTAGCACTGCAGGTATAGCATATAGGCCGAAGGAGCTTCTCAGTTGTCTTTGGATGAATATAGATGTTGAAGTGCTTCCAGAATCTAACTAAAATCGATGATATCTTACTGTTCAGAGACGTTTCTACACAGTGCACAATTGTGGGTATAGAGACATATCTCCATCAAGCATGTACTCGTCATGTAAAGATGGAGACAAGTCTCTATAGCACAATATTGATGACATGGAGACCCAACTCTATTCATTTAGAAATGGTGTGTAGAGACATGTCTACTGTGCCTGTGCGGGGCGGTGGGTTTAGAGACATGTCTCCATCGAGCATGTAATGATATCTAGAGACGCACCTCTACACTGGCAGCACAGTACAGCTACTGCGGGTACCAGGGAGTTTCCATGGGGGTTGTTTCTGATGCGCGTGCTTGACAAAAAAATCAGACTGGCTTTGTGCGTGGTGAGCCTAATAGATCTCACCACACTGTGGAGAGATGGATATCGCGCTCGCAAAATGACACCTAAGTCCACTTTCCCACAGACCTCGATCACTTTCCCATGGGCCTCGATCACACTGCTGCGCAATGGCTCCGCGATCGAGATTGCATTCCCTTTGCTCACTTCATATTTCTAGACAATTATGGCATTCCTAACCCAAGGGAACTCATAATCTTATGATTTTCAATGCTTTTATCCTTCCTCTTCAGCATTTAGGTCTCCCGAACGAGATTGGCACTGTGCGAATGCGCCTCGGCATCACATCGGCAACTCGACACCATCGTCAATGACACGCTCAACAGTGCCCCCGAGCATCTTTTGTGTACAAGAGCAGCAACCACCAAGGCTCGAGCATTCTACTCTTTAATATAACATGACTCGGGGGATGAGGTACTCATTACAAGTAGTCAGTACTAGTCAGTGCGCATGACACGTCCCCAATGAGGATGTATCAACCGTCCAGAGATGAGTCTCCACACCGCAGCACAGCTGTGATAGAGGCCCATCTCTAGTCATTATATTTTTAATACATAAGCGAGTCTCTAATGTGCGGAACTGTGGGTGTGGAGACACGTCTCCAATTAGGATGTATTATAGGCTAGAGATGAGTCTCCATACCGCAGCACAGCTGTGATAGAGGCCCATCTCTAGTCATTATATTTTTAATACATAAGCGAGTCTCTAATGTGCGGAACTGTTGGTGTGGAGACACGTCTCCAATTAGGATGTATTATAGGCTAGAGACGAGTCTCTGGATGTGCGATTACCCTATGCACGGAGATATTATTATTAAAAGATGGGTAGAAATGTTTCCTGGTACACAGGAAAAAATGCATATACTCAGTAATATATAGCTCTACAACAACAGGCCTGCGTGTGCTTCATCAAAACACTTAGTTGATCCAGCAGAATCTCTCCAGAAACAAGGCATACCTTCATCTCTATATGTGCAATCACGCTTTCGCAATGCACTAGACGCCATTTCTACGAGCCAGAGCGTCTCTCTGCAATGAACTTCCTCAATTCCCCCCTCCTCTTTGTAGGACTCCAGTACATCGGCTTCGCTCCTGCGTAAATGCACGACCACGTTGAATAACGCTTCTGAGGTTGCCACATCCCGAACGGTGAAACCCTGCTTCTTCTGGACAAAGTGAATTTGGGATACGAGACAAACCAATTATAACATCACTCACCATATCGATGGCAATTCGACGGATGGCTCTAAGGGCGAAACGGCCGATGGTTATTCCAGAGTAAAGATATCGACCATCGAAATCGTCGAGATTCTCCTCCATCCTCCTAATTTCGAGAATCTTGCTGATATCAGACATAAGCTCCCAGGGAGTGAGCTCATCGCTGCTTGGCTCAGATGGCTCAGAGACCTCAGATGAACTCGCTGATGAGTGGACGGTTTGCGATTCCGAATCGGACATGATATGAGGAGGTCAACAGGGTGCAATGTGTGAAAAAATATTTGATCCCAGAGAATACATCATGGAGACATGGCTCTATCAAAATTTCGAGAGATCCATCTCCGTGAGTCCGGTGGCGGAAAAGATCAGCATTAGTGGTATCAATAAAATGACGTCATTTCTGCTTCTCGGCACAATCGTTTGATTAGCGCCCAATTTTTGAATATTTTTAGATCTGATGTCAGTTTCGCCTTCCTCGATGTTATTGCCCTTCCAGTTGAAGCGTGTTTATTTCCGCGTTGGGATTGGATGTATGGAATAATTATACAACATGATTCAGACTTACTGTAGGAGATGTACCTGTTCAAGAAAATTGGAATGGGGTTCAAATGAAGTTGGACAAATGTAAGGATGCGTCAACCGTGCCTCCAATCCTCTAGTCATTGTCAATATTTTGTGTGGTAAGTTCACCAGGTGCGTAGATATATGGTATGTGGTCCGTGGTAATCTAGTACAGCACGTGTGAATTAATCGGGCGCGAATTACAGTCTTCTTGTCTCTCAGCGCTTTCTCTATCCTAAGTTCATACCCCATATATACTCCTATGCTTCCACCTACTATAGCTCGCTTATACCGCTCATCTCTCATTTCCATGGCGCATTTTACTTCGCTATCAGCCTTCAAGCCATCGGCATTCGCGTTTGCTCATTGCCGCCTTACACCGTCCTTCGTCGTTTCGAATCTTCACACCGTGTCGTCTTCATTGTACCCTACCCCCAATTCAAAACCAAGTCTTCCATCAAATAATAAGTCAATCAAAGCGCCGAAACTGTACACGATCGCCCTTTTGAATGCGCAAGTGCGAATGCGAAGTGCACCGATGGAAATCGTGAAGGAGGCGCAGGACGCCATTCAGAGTTCGGGGAAGAAGTTTCCGTCGGGTGGAAAGTTACTCGTAACGTACGTCGCATCTGTTTTTTTTCTTGACCACGATTATTTGAACATTGTCCAGCGCCGACTACCACACTACCAACAGCGTCAACCATCTAACCGGCCAAGTGTTTCGCGCAAATGGTTCATTCTACGGCGGCATACATTTCGGTCGCAATGTCAAAGCTATGATTCGTCCGTACAAACAAAATCTCAAGCGAGGCATTCAAAAGGTCGCGGACAGGTGGAGGGACGTCAATTTCTATGCTGAGAAGAGTAAGTACACGGTATTAAGGTGAGTTCCAATTGATTTTGCTCAGATGTTCGATTTGATGATGTTTTTTTAAAGGCATGGGTCTATTTGACTCTACATCTATTTATTTGCTCCCCTCCTACCCTTCCCAATTCGCATTCCTCCTTTTTTGTGCGGCCACTTTTGTTATTCTTCTTCCTTTCTTTACATTCCCTTTGTATCATACCTCTTCCTCCTTGTCTGCTTGCTGTCACCTCATATGTATCATATTATTAGGCTTTCTTTGTTTTGATATCTTGCTATCTATATTGTGTATAAACCAATACCTCTTGTTGAACATCATAGCATATGCCGTATCATTGTATATATTGTCCAGCGTCTATCTCTTGTAATATACTATACACAAAAACAATTCATACTATATTTATATGGAGATGCTAAATACGGAAGTCTACAGACAGGTCTCCAGATCCAAAATGGGAGGTCTAGAGACGTGTCTCCAGATCCACAATGGGAGCGCTGGAGCTACGTCTCTGATCCATGCCCTCAGTCACAATTGCTCCCAGGATTGCCGCCGCGTACCGGCGTAATAATATCAACAATCACCGGTGGACAAGCGAGTGGTGTCACCGGTGCATTATGCCGCTCTAGCACAGCGTCGATATTCGGTGTGAAAGGTACGTGTTCTTGGCGTCGTCGTCGGCACACGATCGTGGATTCTAACATTGTGGATAGGTGAGCCGTGCAGTGCGAGACGGGTGAGTTTATGACACACTTTTCCGCGCCCCTTAGCTTTCACTGATCCGTGCCCTTAGTAGTCGTGTACCCATGTGTCTGGAGGAGAAGACATGATGTGTTACGTCTTGACTAGGTGACTCGGCGCGTGCCTACGTACAGGGCCACAGACACTACGACGTAATCTGTCGCGCGATGATTGAGTACACGGAGGTACAATATTACTCACTTTGTATACGCCGTATTCCTCGTTAATCAGTGTTCATATGCGCAGTGGCAAAGACCTTTGAGCGTGTATCCATGACTAACCTTTTGCGTGGCTAGTCTCAGGGACAAACGGAGAGCGAGGAAACGAGAGGGCGAGACTCCACTACAGACGCGAGTGGAGGGAGAGAGTGAATAGAGAAGAGCCGTGTCAAGGTCACAGTGTGAGACGGGGAAAGCAGAGAGGGAAGGAAGTGTGGGCGAGGGCGAGAGTGGCGTGGGTGCACAGCGCGAAAATGGATGGGACGCACGGATGGATTGAGTGCGATCGGCCAATAGGAAGCGAGGGATGGGTCTTGGGAAGTGGGATGGGTTGGGTGAGAAAAGCTCGACAGAGGCGTGTTTTTTGGCGGGATGTGATATTTGCGAGGGGTACGAAGGGTGTCGTTGGAAGGTAATGTGATGATTTTCGTTTCGCTACCTTGCTCTTCGCGAGCCCTTAGGTTGCGATTGTTTCGAATTCAGAACTACGTATGTATCCGTGATGTTGCTGCGCATGAGGAGACAGTGAGTGGTCTGTTAGAATCAACGCTGTATAAGGCTATGCAGATCGCAGAACTTCGTCTAAATAAAGTTCTGCAGGCTGTTCCTGCCTCTTATTTATTTCATTTGGTTTTCCACTCCCTCTTCTACTAGTCTCGAATCCCATCATCTTTCATCCGCAGTCTTTATCGCAGATATGTATGTTCTTTGTCACTTTGTTTTTGGTGTGTCTCGAATACGGGCCCATTAGGTGAGATACCGTACGATTACTTGTTTCGTTGACTGAAGTATCTCTCCAGATCAGGTTGAACAGTGGTACATCCATCCCAGGTGCATATAACCTTCCGTCACATCACTTACCCCGACGAAAGGTGCGCGTGTAAAAGACAGCACTGATAAAGAGATATTATGTTCTGGATGTCAGCTGTGCACTTAATATTATATGGACAGCCATCAAGCTGTGTGTAAGGGAGCGGTGCGTGGAAAATGTGCCATTGAGATACATATACCGTCTGCGAACCGAACAAGAAACCATTAGCAATCTTTACCCCAACCTCAACCTGCCTTCAGACATGTTTGCAAACAGCAGAAACCTCGCTATCACGGGAGGAAACTTCACGCACATCAACAACGCGCAGTCGGGTACGCCGAGTGATTTCTTCAGCCTTGTAAGCTATTTTCTTATATGAAATGTGGGCAATAGCCTAACAAGGGTCATACATGCATAGCGGAATCTTGCCCAAGGGCTCTCTAAAGTGATTTATAAGCCTATGCCAGGGCGCCGGGGGTGGTTTTTTGATGGCTGGGTGAGCGGGTTGATGCTCTCCCCAGCCAAGGGTGCCGGGA
This sequence comes from Pholiota conissans, assembly GCA_015484465.1. Lineage (NCBI taxonomy): Eukaryota > Fungi > Basidiomycota > Agaricomycetes > Agaricales > Strophariaceae > Pholiota > Pholiota conissans. The sequence continues at coordinate 17,372 of MU155636.1, forward strand.
GCAGTGGCGGGGGTGTGCGCTCACTGTGGCGGGCAGCGAGCGCACAGTGGGGGTCGAGGTTGTTGCCTAACATATACAAACAATGCAGGAAATGATGCTCGGGGCCT
>MU155637.1:0-17450 GCA_015484465.1 Pholiota conissans
TCGTCGGTCGAGAGCTGCTCGCTGACTCGAACGGGATGTCGTGTACGATCGATGTAGCGCATGGTCGGTCGGTCGATTGATGCGTTTCCGTTCGCGGACGGAGCGAATGCTCCACAAGACTTACCATTGCACTCCGAACGAGAGACAGCATCGAGATTGGCGAGGATTTTGAACTTTATTTCTAGTGGTAGTTCAAGGAGATTTGCCTCCATTAAAGCGAGTTAGTCGATTAGAGTCGCAAGGAGGCTGTGTTCAGAAGGAAACGAACCATGACCGGATTCGATGCGAATTTATTAATTTCCCCCACGGTGTGAGTTTCAACCACGGTTGCGTTCTGGTCGCGTCCCACACTGAGGCCGATTGAGCAATCGATAATAGCTAACCCGTATCCCAACCCCACCCAACCCGCACCCGCGTACACGGGTAGGAGTTTTCGCGTGTTGGGGCCGCAGGTTGACGTCTACCCCCGGAGTATACTGGGGTTACGAGTTGGGTTAGCCAACTCAAGCGTCTGCACGCCGCGGAAGCTGCAATTGCAATCCTCGTTGTTCATGCAGACGGCTGAGAGGACCCCACACTCAACATACTCGCCTGCTCGCCTATCCGCACACATGCTCACCATCCCGAGCTTGTCCCTTTCGAGTTCGCAAAGCGGTGACAATGCGCGAAAGGGGTCTGGAAGGTACATTGGAGTGTAGGTGGGTGGGCAGTGATGTAACTAGGTGGTGGAGCAGCGATGTAGGTCGGCGGTGGAGCGGCGTCGAGGCCGCATAGCACGACAGGCGATGGATGCGTGTGACGAGGTAAGCGGCGGGTGCTGAGGTACTTGGAGCGCGGGGAGGACAACAGCAGTCTCGTGCACGCCACATCGTCGTGATGACATGGCAGTCTACACGAGCCCAGCGTGCGGCTGTGCGACTGCGAGGCGCTTCGAGGAAGGGAGTATGTGATGCAGCGAAAGGGGCAGCGTCTACGAATGTTGTTTGAGTTGTGGGAGAGAGCAATATAGTGGGTGGACGGATCGCACCTGTTGGGTCTCCCGCTCTCGGGTCTCCCCTTCTATCCTGCATCCTGCCCACTTTCCATCGTCTTCATGTGTGTGTGTGTGAAACTGTGAATGCATTGAACGTCGAAAGGTTGAAAACGAGCGAAGATCAATTCCTTGCAAGTTGAGGCGGAGTTAGAATTCTAATAGCACAGCCGCGCATCCGGCAACCCGGCACTGGGGTAGTTAAACATGAAGCAAAATAGGCGCTGGCGTAAGTTGGAGCGCCTCAAAGAAATGTAAAAATTGCTTTCGTAAGTACGTGCCTGAAGAGTGGCCTAGAAAGCGAAAGCAATGAAATATTTTCCCAACTGAGAAAAAATTACAATTTCAAGTGGTAACGCTTTCCTGGAGGTCCATGCTCTCATTTTTTCCCAATGAGGAAGAGGATTTGCTTAACGGTCGCTAAGCGATTCTGAACAATATAAATAAAGAAGCAATTAGTGGCTTTGAGGCATCATCCTCACGAAAATCTCACTGTGCCACTGAATATACCTCCTCTTCTCCCTTCTCTTCCTGTCTAATCATATTCGCTCGATCATGTCCCAAAGGATCTCCGCGGAAGCTGTGAGTTGGCCGTCGCTGGTCACCAGCGCATCCTGAGGCCTCTCAATTTTTTCTAATCCTTGTTGTGTTTTCGTCATATTCAGGAGAGGAATGCATCATCAGAGGATTCTACAGCGCTCGCAGAAGACGAAGTACGAGGCCGCGCAGAGTTTGTTGAACTTGTCCTCCTAACTTTTCCATAAGTGGCTCACTTACTCTGCCACTATCCACAGCGCCGCCCACCCATGTCTTCTCTGTGACGATGGATTCCCATCTGTTTATAAACTCAAAAAACATATGAATACTATGCAGTGCGTTTAATTTCGTATTTCTTGGACGAAGTAGTATTTATCTGTGGGTTCGCAGTGACCCAGCCCTTGAGCAGCAAGGCAAGAGTCTCAAGAAAAAGAAGAATACTAAATCAATTATTAAAGCCACGCCAAAGCCCGTGCAGAGCGTGACCGGTGACCGGGAATCTTCCCTCCAGTTGGACTATGTCGACTCTGTTGGCCCCTCCAGAACTCGCCCACAGAATCATCGTTATTCTCCATGGAATCTCGGTACACAGGGCTCGAGATCGTCGATTTCTTCTCCCCAAGCCGCCTTCTATCAAAATTCCTTAGGTCTCTACAACCACTACGGGCAGAACATACCAGGCGTCTATTTCCCCACATCTGAGGCGTCGAGCTCGAGCCCAAGTGCGCAAGCATTTTCTCAACCAGTGGAAACACCTGTCCCTCTCATCAACCACGACTGGGCCAACCACCAAATGGGTCCGCGCGTTCAGAACACACCCTATCCAACATCATCATACCCCACTCCCGCCCCGACACCGCCTGAAATGAGTGCGAAAGCCCTCGGAAAGCGCAAGTATGTTGAATCTGATGCACCCAACGCACCGAGCGTGCACTCCATCATCAATCCCCAGGACACGGCCGGTACGAATTCCCGAAAGAGGGCGCGCCATTCTTATGCAACGGGAGCTCCATCTTCGCTGAGCTCGAGCGCTTCGACAGTCGCTCAAGCTCAGCCAGACGCGTACGGAATGACTCCACTCGTTCTATATACCCAGAACGGCTACGCCGTCCCTCGTGTACAGTACGACGCCAGAACAGGATCTGCTTCGTCTAACTCGAGCGCGTTGGCACAACCGCGGATATACCCTGCTCACGTCGGTGTACACCCTCAATATAACTATGCCATCCCCCCCTCGCAGTCAGATTCTCGACAGGCGAAGAATTACGCACCCTCTGTACCCTCCAAGTTGAGCTCGAGTCCCGCTGACCGAAAGACGCTGTACTTTCCGATACCCCCCCATATTCCTGTAAATCCCAATCTAACCCAAGCACTCTTTTCGTCGAGCTTGAGCCTTCCTGTGTTCGCACAAGTTGCACAACCCAATATTGTTGCGCCGAGAACCGCGAATGTTGGTGCGACAAAGCGCAAGCGCGACGATTCCAATATGCCCTCTGCATCGAGCTCGAGCCCTCGGGTGTTCGCTCAAGCAGGGAGCATGGGATCCACTGCTCCTGCTACCGTTGTTGCACGGCATTCGGACGCCGAGAATGGCACGCCGCGAAAGAAAGCGCGTCATGCTTATGCTCCACCAGTAACTCCGCCGAGGTCGAGTCCAATAGTGATTCCTCAGCCGGCGGTAAAGGATCTTCTATGGGACATGTCCAAATTCGACTGGGACGGGCACCAATTTTTCACAAATAATTCTTTAGAGAACTCGCTTTCTGTTCCACCAACAGACGATACGAACAAAGCAATCAAAGGCCCGTCCTGGAAAGAATTAGACCGTTTATTGGGTTTATTGCCACGTACCAGTGATTTCGCTCAACCCTCTCCGTCAGTACCGCGCATTGACAAATCCCAACAAATCCCATCTCATTGTCTGACTACGCCGTCTGCACATCAAGAGAGTTTGAATACGACTCCTGACTACTTGTTCAACATGCTCCCAAGTAGTATTCAAGCGAACGAGGTTCAACGGGCAATAAATCCACCTCTACATTCTGCGCCCCCGACGAACTATCTCCCAAGTCCAGGCCAGAACTTGGCTGAATACTCACCATTTACTCCGTCGAGCTACATCGATGAGAATACCAATACTTTCATCCCGACGAAGGACCTCCCCACTCCTGCCCAGAACATGCCCACGCTGGATTACAACTTCGCTTATTACCCACCCACTGTCAATCCACATGCTACGTATTACCCCCAGATATACGGATATCCCAACGCGAATGCAACTTTCCCGACAAACTATTTCCCAGCACTAGGAAATAACTTGGCTCACTACGCGGCGCCTACTGTCGATCCTCTAGATACGTATAATCCATAGGGTTACGTGACCGACGCGAACGTGAACACCACTCTCCCGACGAACTATCTCCCCACTCCGGTCCAGAACACATCTATGCCGTATCATAACTCGCCGTACTACGGGCCCAGTTTTAATCCCTTTGGCGCTACGTATAACTCTCCAGACTACATCAACGCGAACGCGAACATACAGCCTCCGGCTCCCGTTCACGCCCAGCCCCAGGCTGGTACGAACGTTCCTCAGCCTGCCGACGACATTGATCTCAACTTCGACCCTTTGGCTGGCTTTGACTTTGCTAACATGGCTCTGCCTGAATATGCGTCCAATCCGTCTGAATAAATCCCAAGCTACAACACGGATTCAGCCTCATGGATTTAAAAGATATCGATCCCATGACGGGTGTCTGATCTCATTTTCTCTTTGTATCTTTCTGTCTCTGTCACGTCCCCATTTCTTTGAACCATCACCCTCACAGTTTAGTGACAATTCGGATTGATCGAGCAGTATGTAATTCTGGAGCTAGGTGCTCCAGTGTTCCTGCGGTATCTCCGTTTCGTTAAGCACAGTTTGGGTAGATGAATTTTTGACTCCTGTATCGTAGACCTTTCCCCCTTAATGTATTTAGTACCATCATGTTGCGTAGTACGTATACAGAATTCGAGTGATAGATAGAATCATGATTGTTATAACCAAACTTATTCGTCCCAAACTCTGCTTCGGACTTCACGCATCACAGCAAGACCTGATTGTACAAGTAGATCGCTCTATCGCCATAAAGTAGTGTTGAGTAACTGCACGATGTGATTCGCCTTCGCTTTTATTGCCCGCGTACTGCGATTTTTATGAAGAGATACTGAATATCTTATCGAAGCCAAATGCGACGATGGAAAATGCTCGATGAATTTCATAGCGGTCGACAGTCTATCTCTCACGATATCTTTTGCTGAGGGCATTCAAGCCTATCAAAGCTTTTTGAAAGCATGTTTCAACCTCGTGGAGTTGTCACTTAATCTATGTGCATGAATGAAGTCTCAAATCATTCTATACCCCTCCTCACTTATTCTTAGGTACGAATAATGACCTCAGCGTATCAGAGCTAGAAAATATCTATGCTGTTCGTCAAACGCACACTCTCAAACACCTCAACCTTTCCATTTTTTTCGTCACGCCTCCATTCGCTGACCGTATGGACGAATTTGTCAAGGGTTTCGAAAACCTCTCCAACGAAAAGGCAATCGAGAGCATTGGCATCACCGCTATCTACGCGATGGAAATGGCGAAGCAATCATCTTCATTGGGGAGCCAACTTGTACCCTAGACCAGATAAATCATCCGCTATGCACGAAAATGAAAGCTTGATTCATGGCGGGATACTTGAGAACTGATTTCAAGGCGAGATGAGGCGTGGATATAACTGTATCATATCTAAGTGCAGGATATAAAAAAATTTTGTTCTAAACTGACCAGGGGTATTTGCAGCATTGATGGCGCTTCTATCTTCATTATCACAGGTGCCAGCATGCATGCGCCCACATCGCAGAAGATACAAAGAATATAGAAGACCAGCATGTTTGATAGTTGATAAGTAGAGCAATATACCAAACCAGAGAAGCACAGGCCAAAATATGAGAGTACATGCATTCACCAGTGGCCGTGGAACCTTAGAATGACGTATATCCGCCGCCAAAGTGAAAGATCATGCGAGGGCGCAAAGAAAATGATGCAGCGAGAATGACAGAGAACTCCCACAATTTTTCGATTGGCTAAGATCGGACGTGGAGAGCAGCGTCAGCGGATCGAGATGAAAGGGAAGAGGACAGGAAGATCAGCCGAATTATGAGTAGCCTTCGATGTCGACATCCAAGTACAGGTGAGCATACCGAGACCATGCAAACCATATAGACGCATATATTTGGATATCCAGAAAGCAGCGTGGTTCTCAGTTCCGTGGGACGTAAAAACTCACCAGACGCCACTTATGTCGAGTGTGACGAAGAATACACACAGTTGTAAAGTGTTCAACGAAACTTCAATCGAGACGCATTATGAAGGGTATAATATGATCAGTCTCATTAAGCGAAACAGAGCTCGCGCAGCGTAGTCAAACAGAATCGACGAACATACGCGGGATTTTGAAGAGAAACATACTCTTTGTTGATTAACATACGACGTTGGAAGAGGGGAAAGGAGGGAAGAAGGGAAGAAAGAACGCACGGGATTTATAGAAATTTGACGCGACACCTCGGAAATCTCCGAACGGTCCGGGTGCACCGAAAGCATCGGCAATGTCCGGCACGCAAGAGCCGCTCGTTCCGACTCGCCTTGTCATCGGATTCACATCCTCTCCTTTGTCCTCCTTTACCGCAGTCATCAGCTGACATGTCGTCAACCTATACAGTTTATTGAATATACTAATTTCTCTCTCAATCAAAATGACGAGTCGTAGCGAGCCATCCATCGAGACATGGCGCATCCGATCAGAAGAGAAGAATTGAAGTGCTGAAGTATGTTGCCGCAGAGGAGCCTGGTGACAAAAAAAAATAGCGGAGACGATAGCGGAAAGCAATAGAGAGTAGATGATGTGATCTAAAATGCTAGTATGTATCACATGAAAATCTGATTCTTTTAACGGATTCAAAACATCGTATTCAAAATTTCAACCATTCGTAATATGCTCTGGTTAGTCCTGTAAACGAGCTTAACATTCAGGACCTACAGGAACACTTCCTCGTAAGCTGCTTGTTATATGTATATCCATATCGACGCCTGATACATCATTATTTCTGTACAGGTCAGCGTCATCGGACGAATTGTCCTCTTCGCAGCCCTCCGTGATCTCCTGAAAGCTGGCCCGAACCCAAAATTTATTCCAATCACTTCTGTAGGCAGAAGCTTTGTCCTATCTCTTCCGTTACCGATGTTCAACATATGCTATTGGGCTAGCAAGGCCTCGTTAAACGGGGTCACGCGGGAGATCCACTTCGGGAATGACTGGCTTGGTGTGTATCTCGTCTACGACTCACGGGCTACTCTTGGTCAATCTGCTGGTCTGTTTCCTGATCTCTCCGGGCAGCGTCGATATAGATGTGCGTGTGTCCTTCTTTCCGCCTCAAATTCAAAATCAGAGCTGAATTGACTTACATAAAACCTCGTCATGTCAATACAGAACCTCAACGCCAAAGACGCAACGGGCGCCGTCGCACAATGCATCGATCGATATGCCATGAAATTCTCAGAGGTAGCGGCAGTAGCTGTCATGGAAATTGTAATGGAGGCGACGTGCGAAGGCGAGGGAGGGCAGTTTGTCCATGTCGATGGATCTAGATTCCCTTGGTAGCACCGTGAAGCTAGGCACTAATCATTGTGAGTGTTTTTACACAAAATATTGAACATCATACGATGCGAGATGTAGACTTCTTCGTGATATATTTAGTAAAACATCCGACGAAGAGTATACTAGAAACCATAGAAAGAAAATTCTTCCTATAATAGTGTAATAACTGATCAACATTAACGAACAGAGAAGCTAGGATTCGCAAACTTACAGCTCTGGATATCTTCACGAAACCTCCTGCGTGAATCATAAGATCACTGTAATCCCCAGTGAATGGGATCTTGCGAAATACACAGGGAAGCCGTGTTTCTACTTCATCTTGGTAAAGTGGGACTTGCGATTTCAAAATCTTGACCGGGGGTTGCACTACCCATTCCTTGGTTGCGGATGATGAAGTGGATGGTAGAACACCAGTAACGGATAAAATTGTAGCCAAGGAAAAGTCCAAGATTAACGGTATTTCATCTTCTGTCGAACATATAGCTCTTTGACCGTGTACAAAGCTGTAGTAAGTGTAAGTGATTCACTCACACAGATATAATTAGACAAAACTCTGACCGAAAATGAGGGGATCGATAAAAAGATGTAATAGTGAGCTTTGTGTTCGGTGGTCCCCAATCTTCCCATGGTACGTCGAGATGCTTTCCATCGCTGCGCGTCTCCTGGACGCAATATTTCATCAACACACGTTGGTGCACATATAGGTTTACGGGTATGGCTATATGTTTCTCGTGGTCTTCACAGAAATAGTGAATTACCAATACATGCAGGCGATCGTCGTCGCACATCAGAAAAGTCGAGTTAGGTTTGCGTCTCGCCTCGATTGGTCCGGAGTGAGCATATAACCTACAAATGCGCGTGAAGCGTAGAATTGTTGGGAAATTTAACGTAGCGACATGTATCGTGGAATATTTGACGATTCTGTATAATCGAATCGACCCGTTTCCCGAAATAGATGTGACGAAGAAGTAAGATGGGTTAAGAAGACCCAGACTTGAGTTGGCGGGAAAAGATGGAACCGTAAAGTCGGAAAAAGTTGGTACATCCTGCATGGCTCGTCGTAAGACATTGTAGAGTTAAGTATTCCTCACTGTACCATTTTAGGTTCTGCAGATTTCCAGTCCCATATCATGACTCGTAGTTCCTTTTGACCATGTAGCCCATCGCCGACATGAAATTTGAGCATCAGAATATTATCGGCAATGGATAGCACTGGATCACATATAGAATTAATGTCGCTGTTTGGCTCCTTCGTGATAATACTAAATTTCAGGGTATGCGGTGCTAAGGGATGGGGAACATCATTGGATAGAGTGCGGAAGTGAATGCGGCAAATGACTTCTGGCTCCCTGCAATTGCTCAGATGGTCAGAGAATTAAGATTAATGGGGAATACTCACCATGTATTGCGCTGCAAAATCACAATAAGGTCTTGTGATGGATCCATCGCAAAGCACAAAGAAATAAATGCAAATTCTCTACATTGGACTTTTTTGGTTGTTGGAGTCGTCGTATCGTTACTTGGCAATGTCGTGACTTCGAGATATTGAGGCTGCATGTTTAATCGCACAATAATATCACCAACAAGGTCATATAGACGGTGACAAAAGATTGGCGCAAGCGAAAAGTGAAATTTCCACTGCGAAGATATCCATAACTGGCGGTCGCGTTGAAGATGACCGATAAGCTTGGGATAATCCTGCTGGCGAAGCGCGTCAGCATAGGTAACGCCATTAAAGTGCGATTCAATAATAAATGTCAATTCCGAAGTATTTTTCAGAGTTTCGTGAATCTGTCTGCAGGTCTGGTGCAGTCTGAATAACTTTACGAAGCGAGATTATCACAATTGCTCACCATCGCACATCGAGTCAAAGATCCTGCATCTAAATTGGCAAGAATTTTAATTAGCAACTCGCTGGGAAAATCGAGGAGGTCCATTCCCGTGAATGCCTAGATATTTCGTTAACTGCAAAGCAAGTTGTTAGATAGACGCGATAACGCGTGTTGAATCAGCTGTCTGAGATCCAATTTATTTAAACTCCGCTCAATCTGTTGATATTTTTCAACAGTCGTCTGCTTGTCGTCTGCGCTTGCTTCCTCGCCACAATGGACGCTTCCCGAGCTTTCGACTTTCCCAAACCTGAATCAAAGTCTGTTTCTGAACAAAAGTTATCTGAACTATGTGTGTAGCTCTGGTCTCTCTGTCACTCTCAGATCGCGACCATCGTCTCCCGCCATGTCCTCATCTGTCAACCTTGTATAGTCTGCGCACCCAATGCCGATGTCGTCTTTGTATCATCGGACGATGTCCTCTTCAAAGTACACGGAGCGTATCTCAATCTGGCGATCAGCATGATATTCGCGAAAGTCTTTGAGGATACATCATTCGGCACGGACCCTGTTCAACTTACGGAACGCGCAGACGTCCTGGAGATCCTTTTCCGGTTCATAGAGCTGCCAAGCGTCGCGTAGAACTATCAATAGCCCTCTGTATTAGATATGGAGCAGCAGTTGTTCTTCGAAGTGGCGGAAGCGGCGGAGAAATATGTGGTGTATGGCTTGATGAACGTGTGTTTTACCCGCATGCAGTACGCCTCATTTCCGCGCATACATGACATTATTATCCATTGCATAATTTCGCTCGTCTCTAAGGCAAATTTATGCCAATTTCCCGCTCGAAGTGTTGAATCATTGCGCAATGCATGGATACTCCAAGCTCACTGATCAGGCCGCTGAAAAAGCGCTCCGGTATCCACTCAACAAGGTCGTCCTTACACTTAAAGCGCCAGCCTTGTTAGCGCAATATGTACGCTCGTCTCACTACTCGCTAAAGTATACTAATATGTTCGTCTATTTTCCTAGGTCATGTATTATACGAACTACCGCAGAGCCGGCAAAAAGATTGGAGACAAGATCTATTGGATTGTCTCTCGGACGAATTGTCATATCTGGACAAGGATCTACGGCATGTACTACCAAAAGGTCGAACGTAACCCACTTTTATTTGACCAGATTCCCTCAGTGGAGAATGTCAGGACGATAAACGACGAGATAGTCTGTACTGATGAAGACGACGAATGTCCATGCGACACGAACACTATGCACAAAACATTGCAGAAAGAATGCGTCGAGCTGCGCAAAACCATTCCAAAGTTTAGCGCTGTATCCTTATAAGCGTGTATATTCCACAGATGAAATAGAATTGCGCAGTTTCTCAACGGTGGATCTGAATTATTTCATTGATACTCGATTTGTCCAAGATTCGATATTCAGTTATTGGCTGTGCGTCAATTTAACTCTTCGCAATTTAAAAGAAAAATTATAATGAAAGGTCATATCCTCAGCGGTATATCCAACCGTCTGCTTCCATCGGCTTCGTTCTCCTGAAGAGCATATGACGAAAACGTCATTAGGCATCACTGTTGAAAACATCAATAAACGTACCGATATACAAAGCAATCCATCTGCATAAACATTATATGACGTATTTTTTCTTTCTGGAAGTTCGGTTTGATGGATATACACGGTAGTCGTGTCTCTACATCGTCCCGTAAGAGATGGACCTTCGATGCTGAAACCAGCGACGACTCTTCAAGCTTGATCCCCTGCAGGGTCTCTTTCTCTTCGCTAGCTAACTCGGGAATAATCCCTCGAGAACCGCGCGCAACCAGAACAGACGACAGAGAGAAATCCAGTAAATATATGGATGAAGGTCTAGCAAAGAATTGTTTCACATTCCCGCGCTTACGTCCATCGTAGCTCGCAACAGAACAAAGCGCTCGCTGACCATGTATAGGACTGGCGGAAAACATAAGCCGTTCGATTGATTCAATAAGATTAAAATAAGCGTACCGAGGCCATTCTGAGTGCGGGTGGGCGAGAAAGACTATCTTCGTATTCAACAGACCCCAGATATATAGAAGGGTATGACGTCCCGACCATTCCTAATGCAATACTTGGAGAATACGCGCTGATGTATATAGAAACTCACAGCAATAGCCTTGCGCTTCTCCACTGGAAGATCGGGATCGCAATAGTCCAATGTTATTACATGCAACCTGTCATCTTCGTTCAGCATGAACACGGAGTTGGCGAGTGGCTGCATCTCGATAGGACCGGCTTGGGCATATATAACCGACGGCTTGACTCCGGTGCATAGAGCAGGAAGACGAAGCGTCGAAAGAAGCACCGGTATGGGATGAAAAAGCTCGTAGAGACAAATAGCATTATCACCGGATGTAGATGCGACGAAGAGGAACCTGGTGTTGAGAAGGCCCAGAGCTGAATTTGAAGGCAAGACCAATGAGTTTGCTTCGCCAGACATATTCCGAAAGCGAGATGAGTACTCGTATAAAAGAAATATATATCAGCGCACCAGAACGAGTTCCGCAGTCGTCCAATCCCATATTATAGCCCGAAGTGCACCGTCATCTGACTGAAATTGTAGCATCAGGATATTCTTGTCAGGATATTCTTGGTTAAAGTTGTGTTGCGGAAACAAGGAAACCGAGGCCCACGTATCAACATCCTCGATGAGTACGATCAAATCCTGTGACGGGTCTATTCCAAGGTATTCAGGACAAACCTCCTCGTTCGTGTCATCATCCGCAGGATTGAAAGTGGTCCTCTCACTCTTCCGAGAAATAGACGACGAAGGCAAAGTGACGACATCGAGAACATTACCGTTACATTGAGCGCAAACCCTTCCAGCTATATCGTATGTGTGACCAGAGTGCATAAGATACACACTCGAGATCTTAGTCCACTTTGAAGACATCCATTCGCAACGCTGGCGATGAAGATAAGGCAGGCGCTCGGGATACAGCGCAGCGGGAAGTGGTCCAGCATAGATGACGCCTTTGATATAAGCTTTGGTAGTGCATGTTAAGTCCAGAGAGGTCTTGAAGGTGTCGTAGATATGTCTGCACACCTAATTCAGTATGCAGCTGCGTTGTCGTCGGAGAATTATTTGAGTGGGGAATGACATTCACCATTGCACAGCGAAGCAAAGACGGCACGTCAAGCTTGGAACGAATACAAATCAACAGCTCATTCGGAATAACCAGAAGCTCCATCGTAAGGGGGAAAGCAATCAGAATGAGCGTTTAAACGTTTAAATTTGGATGTCAATGAGACTTTGTGCCAGCCACTCGCTATAACTGATCGCGATGACCAATATTTCTCACACCATGTTTACTTACTAGACCCTTTAAAGTTCCCCAGAGTTCGAGTCCTTTCTTTGCTCGAGTAGTTGAGTAATTTCGCGTCGTGTAATATAATACGTAGAGGTTCGAAATCCAAAAATTCAAGGGCAAACACATTCCGAACGCTCTGGAAGTTGGCTGCTTGTGAGAGCGGCAAGCTGATATATCCGTTTCCCACCGTATACGACGCGACGCGTAAACAAAGGACATAAAGAAACCACCACATACAACATCACGCGTCGCGTTGGCTTCAACATTCGCGTCTATAGACTATACCTCCACCAAACTCCTTCTACAATGTCTCAACCTGAAGGTCCCGTACCCGAGTTCTTTTCGCAGTTCTCCTCCTCGTTTACATACACACCTGAGAACTCATCGTCTGCGGAGTTCTACCGCCTCTGCGACGAGCTTGGATGGGAAAAGAACGAACCTCAAAGAACGCAAGCGCATAAGGAGTTCAAGAACGCGTTGACGAGGCAGTTCAATACGAATTATGGGACGGAGAAGAATAGTCTCGAATCCTGGCAAGCATTGTGCAAGCATTTAGGGGCTAATCCAGTGCCGAAGACGTTGAATCGGTGTCGCCAGGTACGTGTATACAATTCTGACATATTATGAGACTGAAAGACGCGTCCTTGTAGATGGTGATGACGACACACGTCAATCTCGTCGACCTCGTAGACGTGTTCGAAAGCGATAAAGTCGCGACGGTGTTTGACACTGTCGAGGAATTGAGCCGATACACCATGGCGACTGGGAAGTACTTCCCGAGAGAGGATATCGATGCGGGAGACCTGCTGAAGCATCTCCTGAGGCCTATTCTGAACCCGTCCATGCATAGCCAGCGGAGGTTGTCAAGCTTCGACCACGGAAGAGGAAAGAGACACGAGAAAAGGACCGCGAGTGGGCGCCGCGGAGTGCAGGCTGAGTCAAGTTAGGCGAGTCAAATATGTATTTATTCATACATGAGGAAAGTTGTGAATTTATTTGTAGTCGGATATAATAAACGTCCTTAGTTCACTTTAATCTGCCGCCACACTATGATATATGTATCTCACTTCTATTGCATTTTTGCCATTTCCGTCAGCATCGATTCCTTCTGTTCATCGGCCTCCGAGCTCCAAGGTTGACCAACAGAGTGCTTATGTATTCGTTCAAGTACCTCAAGAATCAACGAATAGGTCAGTGTGCACGCATATACGCGTCCTTTAACGCGACTTCAGGTGATCACTTCACGATAATCAAATAACTCGCGCTGAATTCGCATATTCCACTTCCCCCTCTCTAATAAGTGCTTCGCCGAGCCGCTGTGCCCGAGGCGGCATCAAAATTCACCCAGAATCAAGGCCTCGACCATCATTATTTATGGGCGCCAACGGAATCAAATGCTGATACGACCATGCCCGAGTCCCATTTTGGGTTAATTGTTCCTTTTTTGGGATAGTGCTTAACCTCTGTTTCGTGTGGTGCTTTTGGGTTTGTACAGTAACTCTGGACGAGTGAGCGACTCCGGTTCTGATTCCGATTCAGAGGAGTACTTGGCCGTGGTGAGATCGAAGAGACTGTTCTCTGTATGCTAGTGGTTCTTTGAATATGAATTTGGGCATATACGATGTAAATGCGATGAGCGATGCGCGATGCCTGCGCAGGGACATTCATAATCGACAACGACAAATACGGGGATCGTCGCTCCAAGTGCAAATGCACCCATGAGCATGAAACGTTTGATGCGCACCTGGTTGTATTGTGGGTGCTTCCAGTCAATCTGGCTTTCAACGCGGGAGCGATGATCATCGTACGGCACGAAAGTATCCAACTTGAATATGGTTCTGATGTGCGAGTGTATGTAGATGGCGTCCACGGAGAGGACCTCAGAGCGCGGCGGTGTGATGTAACGCTGTCCACTTGCTGTCCGTCGACGTCGGGAGGATAACGATCCTCGGGCTGTTCTTTACATATATAAATAACAGATATGTCTGATGATTTGTGTTTACGGAGATCTGATACCGCTGCTTGCGCGAGTGCGGTGGTGTGTTTTGTACTTGGGTGTTGACGTCGTTGGCAATGGCTTTGACATTCCCAATGACGGAACGATCGGTAGGATTGAAGGATGCATATATAGCAAATGGACGAGGAGGCTGTGGCTGAGCGACGTCACCGCGGTATGTTTTTCTGCCTTTCCACCCCACCTGTGACTGCTGCGCATCATTAAATATAGAAGCTATGTTCTCGTATGTCGTGCTTGGCTGTCTTGTCAATCCATCCTGCTGACCATGAGCCCAGGTCTCGGCTCATCGCAGACGCACTTGTTCGCCGGTACTGTACTGTTTTAGGTCTTAGGATGGGATCTTCGTACATAGAAAAGGATAAGGTTTTTCTTCGGAACCGCAGTAGGGAAGGTTAGGCTGTCAGAGGCTGGGGTATTGTATACGGAATTCAGTAGTCTAGATCTTATGCATACATATTAGGTGGTGTATTTGGTATTTCTGGGGTATTCGTGTCGTCTCTATTCGACTCTGAATTTATACACCGGCGCGGGGTGAGCAGGTGACTGGAACTGGAATTGGAACTGGAAGAGGGTGGACCGGTTGGAGCGCGAGCATGTCCCAGCATAGCTGCGTATGCGAAAGCATAATTGACTGTGATGTCAAGGCGATGATGGGAGGGTTGTCGGCAAGGCTATGAGATCTACGTAAAATGAGGGATTTTGAACTTGAATTGCTTGATGACATTGAGAAATGTATATGTTCCCACTTGGTTTTCCGAGTGATTTTCTGAGGCCCGGTACTCGGGCACCATATTTAATTAAGGAACTTGTACTAACCTTGTAAGCCTCTGTAAGAATACACACAGGGGTCCGGAGGACTTTCCTCCTACTGATTTCATTAACGGGTGTCACGGTCATCTGGGACAAGAATGAAAGCATACTTAATTCCGAAGAGTGAAATCTAGGCCTTTTAGAGAAGTTCTTGGTCACTACTGGCGACTTCCCATCGCGTTTAGAAACACAGATATACGTAGGACTCCCGAATATCAGGCCAAATGCTAGATCCCTGAAAGGTCGAATTTTCGGAGTGTCTTTCAAATCTCTCAAAGAAAATTTTTGGGCTCGCTGCGCGCTAAAGAGGCAAGTTATGGCTCATGAATGGCGGAAGGATGCACATGAACTGTCTATATCTTCAAATTTGTCCATCCTGGGATCGATCCTACGCCAAAATCATGCAAATTTTGCCGAGTTTCTGTCCGTTTTTCCTCCATCCCAGGAGCCGTAAATTACGAAAATCTGTCCGGATCGGGATCTAGCATTTAGCCTAATATTCGGGGGTCCTACCTACTTTCAACGAATGTACAAACCGCAGACATATTTTGGAAATAGAAAACGAGGTGACAGCTAGAGTCAAGATACCTTTGCTGTGAAGCCTTTCGTTGCATTTCAATATAAAACAATTGATTATAAGTCAGGCCTTCAGGTGCACAACGCGACTGCAGCATATTAAGGAAGCGCGCAAGGAGTTCAGTAAACGCGCCTGAAACGCGCCGTCCAGTCAACATGCAGGCCGGACGCCAATATCAATTAGTTATCCAAAAGAGGGCATAACGCTGAGCGTAGTTCCCAATGAGCTACACATGCTGAATGTTTCCTTCGAAAACAATGATACGTGCGCTTATTGATGTTTTCCAAATATTATGTTTCTTTTGGTTAAAATCAAGTCAGTGAACATGTTCTGAGCTCTAGAAAAGGTCCCGCTGCACGCGCTACGCAGATATAGACAGATATGGATGGTGAGCCTTTTCAAAACAGTGTACAATATAAAGAAGATAAAATCATAGACCGGGCATCCCTCAGGACGTTGTGGTAGAACGAACTGAGGGTGCCCGCCTCGCGGTACAAACAAATGTAAAGTACGGTAGGTCACCGTTTCGAAACAGAAAGAGACCACATTTATATTCCAATAGTAACTTATGACCCGAAGCCGAACATGTCGTCCGGGGGACTGCAGACCTCGAGGAACAGATGATCTGTTCCCGAAAAAGGACAAAGGCAAGTGCTTACCTAAGACAGGGCGAGCCGTTGGGAAAAGGACAGCTTTCCAACACTTCCCATCACTTCACCTTACTCCCCCTCGTCACCTTCTCCAACGACGACACTCCCGTCCTCCCCTTGATATCGCGAGGAGGGCTATTATAGCATACGACAACTCTGAAAAGCCCTACGACGCTTAGACTTGCATCCTCACTCTAGGGTTCGGCTAGTCTTTCACGAGACGATACCAGGTGTATATCTTGCCACGACAACGACCCCGACGACGACGGCGACAAGCTCAATATGGGAGGCTGTATATCGCAACCTGATAAAGCTGGCAAGGAGCGCAGCGACGAGATCGATAGAACGCTCGAAGAGGATAACAAAAAGTTCAAGCGGGACTGCAAGATCCTGCTGTTAGGTCGGTCTATCTCCACCCCTTGACGTCGTCGGGATGAGTGCGCTAACGGTGAGGATATAGGTTCTGGAGAATCGGGAAAGACCACGATAGTCAAGCAGATGAAGATTATTCATCAGGACGGGTTCTCAGAAGCTGAGCTCGCGGAATACCGCCCTGCTATCTACAAGAACGTACTGGACTCCGCCAACGCCGTCGTTGTGCACATGAAGAAGATCGGGCTCGAGTGCGTTGAGTTCACGAATAGGGTCAGCTTCAGCTCCTTTCTTCTCCCCAATATCCCCCATGTCGTCTCAGCCTACTTTCCTTTGATTAACTGCGACGATGGACTCAAGCTGACGAATTTTCTTTCGCCCCTTTCCCAATGCCTGTATTCCGTTGTACTTCTACTCTAGCCCCTCGCCGAAAAGATCATCGATCACCATTTCGACCTACAGAATCGCCCACCGTTTGTCTCGACTGAGATCGCCGAGGCGATTCATCAACTATGGAAGGATCCCATCATTACGAAGATTATGGACGAGCATTCGAGTGAATTTTACCTTATGGAT